>VZRW01007582.1:1815873-1835409 GCA_013398125.1 Aegotheles bennettii | reverse complement strand
GGGCCCGCTCCTCCCCGCCCCAGACGGGCCGGTGCTGCCCGGTGCCGCCCGGTGCCCCGCGGGCATCCCTCACACAGACACCCGGTGTCATCCCGCTGCCATCGTGTCCCTTCCCCTCAACCCCGCGGTGCCCGCACAGCCAGCACTTCCATGTCTGCAGCCTTTTCAAACGAGGGTACAACTCCTGCACTGCCTGCTGCCCCTCGCCAGCCAAACGGGAACAGATTGCCCTCAAAAACCAGTGATAAAGGAGCCTTCTCTGGCAGGTCTGACCCCACCGTACCTCAGGAGCCTTTAAAGACCTGAGAGCACTGCATTCCCAGCACAGCAGCTCCAAGGAAACACGATCCAGCTGGCTACACCACCTCACCACAGAATTACCCCGAATTTCCTGCTCACTTCCAAATGCAAGGAGCTTAACGTGATTAGAGCCACTCCTGTGAATTATTTAGCTATTTGGTAGGAAGCTAAAGGCTTTACTGTAACTTCTTACCAAACAGACTTGCTCTAAAATATTGATCACAACAGCTGTGGCACCTTGCTGAAGGGGAGTTACAAAACACCCACTGATATTTTTACCACTGCTTGTGCTATTGTACCAACAGTGGGCATGGGCAGAGCATTCCTGCTTCAGGGAGGCTGCAGCAAAGACACTTCTAGAAAAACAGAAAATAATATCAGAGGGCAGGCAAACACCTTCATCGTGTCCAATGCTGGAGGCACGGGAGCAGAGGAGAGCTGGCACTGCACCAGCTCAGGCATAACTGGTAAAATGTTCCAAAAAGATAAGAAATAAAAGGAACTTTAGCTCCTTTGTACCTTCATAGATGTCTGTAGCAAAGGACAGAGGTCTCATTTTCTTGGCAGCGGTCAGATATTGTTACCTTGGAAATGGCACATGTAACAAATCCTGCGGTGGGCAAGGGGCAAAGAGGCCAGGAGAGGAAAGAAGAGCACTAGAAATGAGGCCCTGGGACCTCGGAAGCAGGAATTTAACGATACCAGGTGTTAATTCCTGCCTCTGCCAATGAGTCACTCCCTCTGTGACCACGGGTAAGTCATTTAATCAATGAATGTCTCATTCTTGATCTAGAACAGGAAGAACATTCAAAAGGAGATTGAATTACTCAGCTAATTAGTCAAGAGAAACCAGAGGCCTGGGCAGCTCTTGCGCAATTAACTGAGGGGCAGTAACAGAGACCACTTCCCAGGTGCTTGCTTCCAGCACTGATGCCTGCACACTCCAAGTCCCCCTGCCAACAACTGTAGGCAGAACACATTCACATTATTGAGACTCAGAAAACTGACTGAATGAAAATTAGCTTTTGCATCTACTTAAAGACTGACCCTGTGCTATTAGGGAAATTGGATTTGGGTCCGGACATCTCGGTAGGGTTTATATTCAATCCACCTCAAGCTCTTGGGAGCAAACTTTGTTGTTCATCTCACATTCCCAGTCTGAAATCGGAAGTTCCCCCTTGTTCTGGTTTGACATAGCCCTAGGGGATTTTTTAGGGTTTGGATTTTTTACCGTCTTTCCCGTCAGGGAAATGTTAAAGAAGCCAAAGAAAACATAGCCCAAGCCATGCTGGACCACATCAGCCCAGCAACACATTTCTTGCAAGACAATTGTTGAATCTAAAAGCGGGATTATTTGCCCAATGAGGAATATTGGAGCCAATCAAGTGTGGTTTACAGAAAGAAATGTGGCTAGTCCATTTTACAAGGGGAGGTTCAGGAGCAGAACAGCTTGCAGGGCTGTCCTTGGCAGTGGAGATTGTGCCTTCCAGCCTACAGGGAACATGAAGAGGCAGCTCAGTAGGGCAGATGGAAACACAGCTTTATTTGCCTGTTCAAACCTAGCTGCTTTTCCGGCTGGCCATACAAGGTTCCTGCCCTCTTGCTCATTTTCTTTCACTTAATTAAGCTGCACTGTGCTGGAGCTGCCACTGACCCAGTTCCCAGAGGCCTTCCCGCTCCCTTCATTAACTCTGAGGGGCAGGAGGATGTCGCAGATGGGAAGTCCCTTCCAAGGGACAAAGGGAAGCTTACTCTCACTTTCAGTCTGGCTAGTTAATCAGTGTCCCCGCCTGCACCACAGGCTTATCCACCCATCTGTGGAATGGGGAACTCTGCCCAATACCAGCCCCTTCTTAAACTTTATTTTGCCATAACTTTCCTTCCACCCAAAAAATAGAAAAAAAAAAAGAAAAAAAAAAGACAATCATGGAGCCTGGATAGGATCCACCCTATTCCCAAGTGTTCACCCCTTTGCCTCTATGCCTCTATCACCTAATAATCTATATGCACATTGCAAATGCATAAGGATAGCAGTATTTTCTTTGTTCTGTGTTTGTACAGCCCCTTGCACTTTATGTCCCTTGTGCAGGACTTGAATTCCTGTGCATTCCATCAATAAGAAAATGAGAAGAGCTATCAGTATGCAGGACCAAAAAAAACCCCCTAGGTTCTGGTTTAGAGTGTCCGATTTTGCTTTCCATCACCACAGCCAAGTCTGTAAAAGCACAGAAGGTAGCCAACCAAGTGATCTGATTTCTCAGGAAAAACTTCTACAGATATGTTAAGGCCACAGGAGAGCTGGCTGTCAGCTCATTCAAACCCTTCTCCAAGGCTATCACAAGGGATGCTCTGCTTGTTCATTATCTTTCAGCAAGAAGCATCACCAGTTTACACAAGTTTTTCAGAGCATGACAAAATCAACAGCAATGGCAGCAACACTTGTCCAAAAGAAGACAAAGTTCAGTATTTTCACCTACACTTTTGCTGCTGTGAACAGGTACCAACTTGAAAATCAATTTCTGCAGCAGACTCTGTTCTGTGTTCTGCTGCCTTTGCTCTCTCATGACCAGAGCTGAGAGTGTGCAAGGGCACACTTTTTCAGGCTTTGCTGGTGAGAGTTTTAGCACACGTGGCCCTAAACAGACTGTCCTGCTGGGCACAGAGGGGCACAGGAGGAATTCCAGTTGCACAGAGCAACTTTGTTCTTAACTTTTAAATATCAGCAGAGAAACCCTCAGAAACTTCAATATTTTCAAAGAAAAGTAGGGACAAATGATCGAGCTTCCTACAATTAACTAATCTGATAGAAGCAGCAAAACTCCAAAACTAGGAAGCCCATCCAGAGGCTGAGACCTTTTAGTTCATAATCCAGTACTTTGCTATAACCACAGACAGCACTTGCACGAATCAAAACTGAATGACAACTCTCATCACCCCTCCATCCTTTGGAAGCTGAGCTCCCAGCATGTAATTATGTAAAACCATTCCATCCCTTTCTTCCTATCCCACCATCCTGTTTCTGGGGATACCCTCTTTCAAGAAACAATGCTTCAGCATCCTCTGAAACAAGCTGTTTCATTTTCAACTGTGTTTATGTTCAGACAAGCTGTACATTTCCTCTGCTCTGGCTGAAGTAGCACCATTTGATCTTAGCCTTGCCTGCCTGAACTGGAGACAAAGAGCAGAGGACCACCAACACGAATCCCAAGAGAGATTGAACTGCCCCACTCTATTCTTAACTAACTTTCCCTTTCAAACTGTCCATTGTGCTTGTGCCTGACTGATCAGGCAGAATAGGGGCAAGCTGGCCTCATGCCAAGGCCAAAGCAACTGCTGTGGTTTTGTGTTCACGGCACTTATCTGATTCTGTAGTTTGCTGAATATTTTCCCTTCCCAGATCCTTCCGTCTGTGTGGCAGATAGGAAAAAAAGCCTCCAGCTCAGGAAAAGCAGGGAACACGTGCAAGAAACACCTGCCTGTCTCCAGGGATTTACCCTGCATGGCTAGTCTACTGAAGCCATTCACCTGAGGTTTTACTGTTTGTTTCACTCAAGTGTTTAACTCCCTTCCCTGTGTCCTGGCAATAAGAAGTCTTTGAAGCACCTCAGCCCTTCATCCCATCCTAGTCCCTGATGATGATGCTGTCCTAGTACTGCTAGCCCCAGCTCTCAACAAATGAACTCAATGCACACAGCTCTTTTCCAAGACAGGTCAAAGATGTCCTTTGCACAAGCTAGCACGAAGTGTCCTCTTACTCCTCCTCAGAGCTGATCTAACCATACCAGAGCAGAAACTGGGATTTGAGCTCAAATGCTGCTGATGAAAAGCTGAGCGTTTATTCATTCACTAGAAAAGCTGCATTGGGTCAAATCAAAGACTTATCTCCTCCCATGTCTGTCTTCAATAGTGTGGCTAATAGCAGATGCCCAAGAGGGAATTAATAGGTTGAGTGTGTAGTAGTATTTCCCCAGAATGCTCTCACTTCTGGTAATTTCACTTTCAGAATTTCTTAACAGGTGATGCCTATGCCTTCATCTGCATCTTGTACAAATTGTCTCTCATCTTATTTTGAGTCTATGTAAACCTTCAGCAACCACAGAATGCTACAGTACCCAGGGCATGAAGTTGTCTTGAAGCTGCCAGTTAATTTAATTTGATTAATTTGAATCCCTAGTTCTTGTACCAAAAGAGACAGGAAACAATCAATTCTCATTTACTTTCTCAAACTCACTCAAGATTTTATAGATCTCCATTGAACTGACCCTTAATCATCTCTCCTGCAGACTGAGGAACCACCCTACCAGGAGGGGCTGCCTGGCCGGCAGTTCAGTCCAGTTCAAACCCCACAACATCAGTCTTCCCAGTCACCATCAGATCATCCTGTCTCACATAAGCTGATCACTTTGGCTGACATGTTCTCAACATAAGAGCTTGGGACTCCAAGCCAGTATTTCTCCTTTTTAGTCACAAGCCAACAGTTGCAGCTTGGCATAGGTCAGAATGCAGGTCCCTTTAGTTTTTCACACGTGGCTATTTATAAGATTAAGATGAAACAGCTGAAGTATCTTCATTTTCTGTAACTGTTAAATCTAGAGAAACAAAGTCTTTTTTACAATGGGTTTCCTAGTGACAAATAAAAATGGATATTATCCTCCCATGCAGCATAAGACTGAGGATAAATGAATCCACCCACAACTAAGAGAAACCCCATTTATTACTCCCCTGAATTGTCAAGTCAGCTGAGCTGTCTTATGAGTCAGCAATTGCAAATGGGTCATAGACAAGTTGCAGCATCAGGCTCCAGGGTGACATGGCACCACTGGGACCCTGTACAACACAGGAACAGCTGGGAATAGTCTTCAGTACAGTTTCTTCAGTGTATTTATCCGGGCCATGCATTTTTCACTCTGCTAAATCTCTCCCAGACGTTGGGAAGAAAAGCAAAGCAAATGGAAAGCAAATCCTAAAGTGGTATAGATGCTGCTTAAACAGGGCACAGAGGTGTCTCTAAATTCAAAAGCATGCTTAAACATGGAACTTGAAATATTACACTGAACAGACATAACTGTTCTGATTAACCAGGCTCTGTAATGAACTATACAACCTGCAGAAGAAAGCAGATACACTTACTATAACTGATCCTGTTTATAAATTGCCAGTTGATTGAACATCCTAAGAAACTTTGGCTTTAAATAAATCTCTCCAATAAACTGAACACACATCATTACTTGACTGAGATGAAATTTGAAAGACAATTGGTTTAGTACCAATATATATTTCAGAAATTTAAATTGCCCAATTGGAAAACAGATTGAGTATTGCCAACACCAGCCAAGGTTTTAGCTGATGCTGGTAACTACATTAACAGAAAAAGCAACTGATTTCTGATCACACTGTCTGGATCTCTGCAGTCCAGGTGCTGCTTGTATCACACAGTCACACTGACTTTGTTTTATAAGTGCCAAATTGTCAAGAAGCTGAAGAGGTCAAAGAACAGACCACAATTTAATCTCTGTCATGCAGAGATCCTGGAGTCCACAAAGGGGAAGACTCCTGGTCTTCTGATCCATGCCTCTGCCTGCCAGAGATAATCGGAGTGCATGACACCTCATGGATGCAATGAGTCACACACATCTGGTGCAATCTGCCTACCAAGTGGCATGGAAATTACTGTTTCAATGGTGTAAGCAAAGCCTGATCCTGCTGGGTTCTGTTTACCTAACAGGCCTCATTTGTGCTGGCAGTTCCCCGTTGTCACTGGGTCTTTTCACTTGACCAAGCATTTGTAGGACAAGACCCATAAAAAATGAGTCCTAGTTTCTGGGCTTCTCCTCAGCTTTGAAGCCATATTGCCTCTTGAGATGTACCTATCTTCCCTTGTTTTAACAGGAAAAAGGTAGTAAAATGACCCTTGCAAATGATAAAGTTACAGATAATCTAAAAGCAGCAGATGTTTATTTGCAGTAGGGTACCACTAGCTGATGAAACCAGAGGCCTCATCTATTATGAATGTAATTTCACAAGAGATTCAAGGCCATCTATCTGCACAAATTCAGTCTTTGCAGATGATAGCTAAACACTTCACAGAACATTATGAACCAGCACAGAAATATGATGCAAAAAAGAGATAAAAACCAAAGCATTGACCCAAACTTGCAGAAGTCAGCTCTCATCACAGAAGGTCATATTTGTGACTGACATTCCTGAGTGCAGTTGAGAAGCAGCATGCAGTAATAGCAGGGATGAAAATAAGCAGAACCTGTAACACCACCTCACCTATATGAGACCTTTATTCAATTGATGCAATTTACATGACAGAAATGGTCACATTTATTTTCTTAAATGAGAGCAGAAGCTGCGATGGGCACAGGAAGGCACTGGCCAGTCAAGTATTCCTGTTCACTGGGCAAAATCAAGTCAAGGCACAGGGAACTCTGTGCTTTGCAATTTCATAAACTCAAAAAGATTTTGCTTTATTTTATTTGGAATAAGGGGCACTTATTTTTTTCCTCTTCTCTAGAAAACAACTTTTCTGCTTCAACACTTTCTGCTATATTGAGGTTTGAACTACAGAACTCTGGGAGAAACTTAATTTATCTCCTCAAAGCACACTCCTCTTTTCAATACCCAGGCTCTCACTCAGATCCATGAAAAAGGATGCCATGAATTACAACACAAAGAAAAATCTTGTAAACAAGATAAAGAAATTAAGTGTGTGACAAAAACATTTTTTCCCTTCACTATTAAAGTGTGTTTGATATAAACAAGCTGTAAAACTCCACCAAGGTATTTCCAATGGAATTTAGTTTTCATTGCCAAGAAACTTGCTATATTTTTCTTACAATAACTGTAGGAAGCACCATATTAACGACCTCCTAGTGACTTGTGGAAAGATATGGGGTAGAAAAAGTCGATCTAAAACAATTCAGCAAATTTTTCTAGACAGCTTGGTCAGAAGACCACAGTGTAGGAGTCCTTTATTTCTTATCAGTGAATATAATTGCATGAAAATAGGAGTTTTCTGTTACTCTCATATGAGAAGGTGTATTCTTTTGTTGATGAAAATCACAATTAGTCACCATGGGAGTTTTAACAGTGACACAAGCAGAGGATGCTAAGATTTAGGGAGAATGGGTTAACTGCACATTCGCCTGTTTCTTCTGAACTGGTTTTGCCCTGGGACCTCACAACAAGTTTACACAGGCAGAATACCAAGTCCAACTCTCTGGGTCTTCTGGTAGGATCTGCCCTTCAGCCTATTGCCTGCAGGATGCAGGCCACAAGCCCCTACATATTTTCTGCAGCGTGGCTATCACTAGCAATTTTTTAAAAGTTAGATTAATTGTGCTGTGGACTATAAAGGATTTGTTCAGTAGCTGGACCAGGATTCTATCCTAACACATCAGAGAAACAAGTTAAGAGCCTTTTCAGTTTCTTTTCCCAAAACTGTATTTCCATGGAACTATGTAACCCTGCCAATTCACTTTTAAAAATTAATAGAAGTGCTGTACATTTCTGTTCCATCTGCAGCATAGCATTGCCATCAATGCTGTCTGACTCACAGCCTTAAAGAAAACAGTCAGGAGTAGATATCTGGATGACAGAAGAGGTCACACTAGACTAAATAATGACATCCTGAAGGGACTTTTAATAACATTCTTAATGAGTCCAAGAAATTGGCATTATAAGCCCAAATCACCTTAATACTATCACTGAATATTCTTTTTGTATCTCTGCCAATAATGAAAATAATGCTTAATAGTATTCAACATTGCCAAAGGAAAGGGAGACACAAAAGCAGTTCACAAGCACCACAAAGTTGTAAAGAAATTTCCATGTGTGAAATTCAGCTTCTAAAAAGTTATAATCATGTTGACAATAATGACCTGAATCCACAGTGATACTCAGTGCTTCGGAAAGGGAGATGGATGAAAAATGATGCACAAAGGCTTTCCTGATGTCTGTCCCCATCCATTCAGCCAGCTCGTATCTACTGGGCATTGCTCACATGCCACCCTCTCACTGAAGGGGCTGGACACTGTGCCTTTAATGGCTGTGGCCAAGACACTGTCAAATCCATATATATGGCCAAAAAAAAAATCTGACAGTTTCTGGTGAACTGAATCAGTGACTTCACTCAGTTCATAACAACTGCATGGCTCCTTCCACCTCCATATTCCCTTGTGACAGGGAGCCTGATGAAGCCCTAGTCCCTTGGATGTCAGTGCAACATCATCTACTGGCATCCAAGGTCCATTCACTCCCATTCCAGTCAATGATTCTAGAATATATTTTTGGAGATGAATTGCATTCTTTTGTTTCCCTATCCATATCTCAGATCTCCATCAACATAGAAGGATCACTCTCAACAAGTGGGTCAATCACAGGCACTTTGACACATGCAGACACACAATTGGCTTCAACTGCTTCCTGGTCAACCTCAAAATCACCCTTACATGCCCCAGGTCTTTCACTTGTGTGCTATATACTCACTGTTCATGCAGAAATACATGGACAATCCAATACCTAATTCACTTGAGCTATTAGCAGTTTCCATGTGTATATTTTGTTTTAAATAACTCGGTTGCCCGTGCAACAGCAGACTCACAATGCATGTCAGATGTACAGCAGACACCACCTTTCAGCAGGCCTACATGGTTAGCCTGTTAGACAGGGGCTGTCTAGAGCTCAGTTTTGCTTCTTGCCTTATATATCATTTATAGGACTCACCTCCAGACCACACATTCCCTTTTTCAATGGACTCACTGCCTTGAACACCAACGACTGAAAATAACTGAAAGCACAAAGTGTTACAGTTCAGACTATGAGCTACAGCTTATTTGTACCCTCAGTGAACAAGGATCAGACAAAGAAGCCACCACAGGAAACCCCCCAGGGATTTAATTTGCCCAGTAAAACACATTATCAACATTCAGCATGAAACAAACCCCCTACCTAAAACCACTGCCTTGACTGCCTTGACAAAAGGCTCAGCTATGGGAAAACTGTAACTGCTGTTTATTTAACCACCACCTTGAAGGCAAAAACAAAGCAAAAGAAGTTCACCCTATGAGATCTTTCCACCTCCACATGCTCAGTGCTCTGATAATAATGGGTCTCTGAATAAGATGACATGAAGATTATAAGGCTATTGCCAAGGGCCCAGATTCACTATTGTAATAAAGAAAATTTTTCATAGCCTTCTTCTAATCTGGAGGTTTACACAGCTGCTGAGTTTCCTGAAGAGATCCCCTCTTACAGTTTCCAGTTAGGGTCTTACTCACCATTTTGTCAGCATAAATCTGGACCACGTTAGCATAAAAACACAGGAACTGACACAAGTAACATCTCTTACCATGACTACACGGTCCAGTTGTACACAGACCTTTGCAACATGGTCCAAAGGGGCCAAAAGCAATTTTTGCTTCTACAAGAAAAGTTAGACTGCTAACTGATCTGCTTTAGGTCTGCAACTCACAACTAACTTTGACAGCAACATGGATGAGTTACAGCTGCAGAAGCCAAGAGCCAGAGCACCATGCACACACATACAGATCTCACAGGACATGGGAACTGTTCTTGATGTTCCAGCTCTCAGGGTCTTTGCTCCCAGTGTGTGGGAAATGAAGATCAATAAACCCTGTGAGATCCTACTAACACTTCTACAACTCACCAACAAGCCTCTCACCTGTGGCTGAATCCAGTGATGCATTCCTGAATGCTGTTGTGAAGCACGTGCCTGACGTACAGGTTTAGGTAAGCTAGGAACCAACAAGAGAGGCACATTGTGTTAGCACCTTTGGCAACCATCCTTTTCTCCAGGCAGTTTTCTCAAGCCCTACTAAGGTGTTTCCACAGCAACAAAATGCTGACTAACAAAACTTCTCAGACACTTCCAGTCCTCCTCTGTAGATTTCCAAGAAAATTGCACCTATAAATATCCTGCTGTAAAAAAGTGACAGTGAATACTCAAAGGAAAAGTCTGCTTTGAACTGCTGGTGTCAAGGGCCTGATCCACATATGCTGAAAAATGGATTCACTCTCAAGACAGACCTTCCCCCATGAGTGCTATATCTCTGGAGAAAAATAAGTTATCGTCTCCTCTTGGTAGACAAAATTCTTGCAAAAATGAATAGAGACTAAGCCAGTGTAACATGTAACAATTACCAGCAACACTCATGAGCCTGCAGATGGTTTGCAACCATTTGCTTAAGATAACAACCATTCTTCCCCATCAGCAGGACATTAAATTCTCCAGCTGGATTTGGGAAAATTAGTGGGGATAAAGCAATGTCTACAATTGCTGCAGCACAAAAGGCACACATACTCCAAGCTGCTCAACAAGGGTGAAGGTAGAGCTTACTATTTCGTCTCACTGAGAAATGGTATCCAGAAGCTAGCTGCTTCCTCCAGGCCAGGCTCTAGCCTGGACTGATGTGCAAGCATTCCAGCATCTGTGGGAGGATCAAAAGCACAAGCCTCACCCTTTCAAGTAAAGAGAAGCCCAGATCCAGAAGCACTAGGCTGTTGAAGATATTGGGGCCACCCACAGCGGGAAATGTGAGCATGTGTGGAGTGGAAAGTGTGTGTGCTTCTCCAGGCCAGCCCCTGGGTGCTGACATACCACCCCACCTTCAGAGAGCAGCTCTCAGGAATGGGCTTCAGGGAATCCATCTGGGCAAGCAGCACTGTGTGGGACCACAGCTGCTTACCTACCACCCTCACACACCAGCTGAGCCTCCTCAGCCAGCTGGAAGGACACCTGCCACCCTGTCAGAGACTGAAAACCTGCCTTGCTTCTTCATGCAGCCAATGGTAAGACTGCATCTCCTGAAGTCTCTCTGGCTCTGGACGCCCTCACTGAGGAAGGTTTACATGAACACAAGGGAGTCTATGCAAAGTAGAGAAATGAGGACAGCTCTTGGCTTTAATATTTGGTTTGAGAAAAGACTAAGGAAGCTAAGCTTATTCTCAGCACTAGAGTCAAGACTTAAAGGTGACCCAGCCACAGCATTCAAAACTTAACAAAGCAAGTGACAGGCACAGTGAAGTGCAAACTACCCAGCAATCATTTTTCCAAATATAACACTAAAGAAATCAGGCAGATTCTCAGGTAACAGACAGAAATGGTCCTGAACCTGTTCCCATGAAGCCAAATCAATCTTAGGGAATGTAATGGAATTGCTTTGATTTACACCATGAATATCATCTAGCACAAAGAATATTTTTACCCATCACCAAGACAACTCTGTTACTACCCACAAGCTGCCAGGTGTTTCTTATCCACATTATAAAAGACTTGAGCTGGTATCAGTCACTTGAAGGCCTGTGGCAGGGGCTACATCCAGTCCTTGCTAGCCTCACATTGGCACTGAGCAGAGAAACAGGCAGAGAATTTCTTCAGGCTGACCCCATAGTACCAGTTTCTGTAAACGTGAAGAGAATCACCTCCAGCACTTTTCTCCAGAGTCCAACTTACTGTGGAACAATCTAGAAGGCTTTAGCACCAGTCTCTGGCAGCCACCACAGGGTAAAGGGTGCTAGCCCATAAGCTAAGGCAGCTGCTTAACAAATTGGTTTAAAAAGAATATAATAATCACCATGCAGTCAAAAAGTTGCCTGGGTTTTGGGGAATATAAATGCTAAACTTCTCACTGTGTATGAAAACATGTCTATTAAAAGCAACATCAGACAGAGAAATAATCTGTGCTATTTTCCTCTCAAATGCTCATGGCACCAAGAAACAGGGCTGTTTGGGGAAAGTAAACATTTGCTTAAACATACCAGCCTAGTGAGTGATTCCAGATTTCAGTCTTAAAAAGTTACAGAAGTGCATACACCATTGTCTGTTCCTGCTGTAACTGACAGAACTGACAATTCTGCCTTTGTCCTCACTGACCTGTTCAGCCACTTCTCAGCAGCAAGATACAAGCTCTGGACATGCTGTAATTATCCTTTGCCAGCCCCCGAGAGCTAGTAAGGAGCTCTCTGTGCAGACAAAAAGCTGTTAAGTCCAAAGCCTTTGTCCAAAACGTACCCCCTGGCCTTCATCTCCTCATTAAAAGACCCAGCAGACACACTCAGGAGCTGACCAGTGCCCGCAGAAGTCAGGAAAGCAATGGGGCAACAAATGTCAAGGACAGCTTTGAGTAAGAGAGCTGCAAAATTGCTCAAAATTCGGTGTTAATACTGACCCCACCCCCTTTGCAAAGGGCTATATTGAGATTTTTCAAATGTGGGATCTTGCCTCCATGCTTGGTATAGACAATAAAGTTTATTTGATGGTTTCTCTATTAACCAGAAGGCCTAGTTCATTACTTGGCTGTAATGCAGTTGTACCAGGAAGTCCACTGCAGCTCAGGTTTTTCAATAGCTTATGGTTACACACAGGAAACTTACCCAAGCCCATAGCACCGCCTTGCTAAGAGCTAATAACCACCCACTGGTCCAGAGGTTTATTGCAGCACAGTGCTATAGTGCCAAGCTGAAAGCATCCTGACTGCATACACACAGAACAGTTTGATGCGGAAACCCCACCTGGCCCTTGCCAAGCTTTGGGCAACACATGCACACAGCACCCTCTACAGCTCACAGATCAGAGCTCTCCAGACTCAGTTCATCACATGCAGCTCAGTTCCTCCAGCAACCAGTCCCTGCATCTGGACTAGAGAGGGTTGCTTACAGAGGATCAGTTATCTTCACACAGTTTTGTCTTCCATCCCTATGCATCTGTGCAACAGCAGCAGTGCTTGAATCCTGACCAGAACAACTTTTCTTGAGAGTCATAATAAAACATGCAAAGAACTTGTTCCATGTGTATGTCCCCACAGCTCCTACTGGACAACCAGCACTCTCCACTCCCTAAAGCATGCTTGCTGGTAGGGATGCTCATTAGATTATGAAAGTAATTATATTAGCAGCAGTTCTGATCCTTCATCAGTATATTGCTTCAAGAGATTATGCCACTTCCATTAAACTGGGTAGAGATTTTTCAAGTTCAGTTAATGTAAGATTGGAAGATTTAAATGCTGATTAATAGCTAATTTCCCATCTAAACATATATGCCAAAGGCCACTATCAGCTCACCAAATCCCCTCCCATAACCACCAAAACTGTTATTTATGCTTTTAAGTAGCAGAAATACTCTCTGAACTTGTAGTTGCTGTAAATAACTTCCAATTCATTGAACTGTTCACAGGAACATTCAACAGCTGCCAGGTGGCCCTGCTCCTCAGGAACCTCATGAAGCTGCAGGGGGGTTGGTTAACCCACCCTTAATACACATACCTGCTGTGCTGCTTCCCAACAGCAGCACAGTGGGAACAGCTACTTCCATCACTAGGCCTGGGGGTTGACTCTGAACCTTCTGAGGCACTGCAATATTTAATCCCAATCTTTGCCATCAGCTTGATCTGAAGGGGCTATTTACTTCATTTGCATTGCCAGTGGGGTGCACAAATGCTACCAGACCAGAACCTGCACCAGGTATCTGCCAAGGCCTGTTTGTGCATCATACAGACATCACTCCGGACTGCCAGGCTAATGGGCACGGATGGAGAATGCCTTCTCCAGACTCACCACCATTCAACCCCTCTGTGTGTGCAGACATCACACAGCACAGGGGTACTGACATGGATTTTTCATCCCTACCAAAGCCAGATCCGTGCAGTCAACTCATCTGGGATATAAAAAGTCAGAGCTACAGGAAGCATTAAGTCCTAGGGTTCTTGACTACCTCTGGTGTTAGGAAATGTGGTATTAGAAAAAGCCTTTAGCTTCCTCTTGTTCAGTGGTTCCCTACTTTAGCACTTATGTACAATCCATATTTAATTCTCCTGCTCTGAAAGCCTCTGAGTTTGCCAAACAGCATCCAGGGGAAGGCTGCAGGATCTGAATGAACATCTGTCACTGTATCTCCCTAGCCAGAAGCAGTCATTTTCCTGCCAGCTGAACACTGCACAAGGGAAACATCCTCCAAACCATCAAGAGGAGCTGACATTAGCTTCCCTTCCTTCCACACCACTGTCACTTTTCTGTGCAATTCACACATGGAATAATTTGCAAAGCTAGTGACTTACCTGGGAAGATGCTGACCTACACCTTTTACCAGGTGAGCTGAAATCCCCACTGAATCATGTTCTACACAAGCTGCTCCCCACACAGGACTTAAGGGAGAAGCTGTGGGAGAGCCCTTACCTAAACAGATGCAAAGCAGAAGCACCTCCTCCTTTGGCCCAGCAGACAGACCTGTTGTTGACCTTTACCACCCACCTGTTACACAGAACTGTGCCCTAGTGACTCTTCCTGCAGCACAGCAGCAGCCACAAGTCTCAGCTAAGCACTTTCACTTCAGGGTATGTGAAGCTACACTGCCATGAGATCATGCCCCTTGCTCCTAGCCTGATGCAGCAGGCAGCTCCTGTAAGCAATCACTACAGAGAAGCACTGTTGCCATCCAACTCCCAAAAAAGAGATCCAGAAAGTGGCTGTTCAAGGTGTGTAAAGAGAATTTCAGTCACCAGCCAAATTCACCCAGTAATCAAGATTTTATTAAAAACAGACTCTGAACAGTACAAAAATGCACACTGCGCTGCAGCATCCAAGATGCTCCTTCCCCACTTTACAGGCTACCAATGATACATTAAAGCTTTCTGGATGACAGGGGAGAGCCAAGACTTGAATTCCCATCTCCTCACACACGCAGCCATCCTCCCATACTTGACAATTGCTCTCTAAGGAGAGGCTTCCTTACTTTTAATGATTGTGGAAGGATATCATTAGCTTTCAGGTGGTGTATGCAGCCCTTGCAGACAAAAGCATACAATTACATTAAACATGCAGCAAGTTCCAGAATCCACAGTTAAATGCCTCCTACCAAGGAAAATAAAAATATAACATCATCCATCTGCAAGTTGGCAGGACACCAATTTATCACTCATGCTAGCTCTGAGGAAAGACCAGAGCTGTTGCAGGGTGATGTGTATGCTGTATCTTGGACAAGGGATCAAAGGCAGCAGCACGGAGAGGGACATCATTAGCAGAAAAAACATTTTTACTAGTACATTGATATCACAGCAGGTCCCAGGACAACTTCTGACAAATCTCAACCTGTCAAGAAAACAGCCAACATTTTATCAGTCCACTCTACCACACACAGCAAATATATAGCTTTCAAATCCCCCCCCCAAAAACCTGTTAGACAGCAAGGGTTGCTCTGCACATAGCAAAACCTTCTTCACTGTCAGGCACTTCAAATAGGATGCACTCTTAAAACTGCATTGTGGGAGCTGACTGAGCAGAGAGTGCCTGAGTAACATCTGGCCAGCTCTACCAGCTTCACCACCTGACAGACCACTCATATTCCTTTTGAATTTAATAGTTCCACATAGAAAGGTCACATTTATGGTCTTCGTAGATACAGGCTACTAAGGAGACTTCAGCCTCCTTGGATGTACAATTATCTGCACTACAGGCACCTGACCACCACCACAAGGCTGTAACTGAATGGAGCCAGTGACAATAGCTGTTTATGCAATGAAGTACAGTTCTATTAAGCACATTTTCCAGACCGCTAGTGAAATCCTAATCAAACATCTCAGAAGATGTCACATCACTATCTTCTATAAAACAAACTAAAGGACGAAAAACACCAAAAGCACTTGTTCTCTTGCAAATAGACACATTGCTGGAAGCTGACTTTCATACACACTTCTCCAAGGCATTGAGCACCTTCCATTCAGGAGGGGAAAGAAAAAATATGAAGCTCCCTGACTCTGTAAGAAACTCCTCATTTTAACACTGCTTAAATGGGGCAAAATAAAAAAGCTATGGTTACGCCCTTGAAGTTTAATTGAAACCTGTCAGAGCTCTCTGACATTTACTTGAGATCTTCTGAAAGCAAAAATTCTTTCACTTTTGGTCTCAAGTCTTCTACACATGTCAGACAGCATTACACAATGTGTTACCATGGTATGTGCAGACAGCACCCTCCAGCGCCGCCCACCCTCAGAGCATGCAGCACACATGTAGTTTCCCTGCAACAGAGGTGCAAGGGCATGCAGCCTCCATACACAGCCATGAGGAACTGACTCATCTGGCTCTTGTGAAAGTCAATCTGGCTAAAACCTAAGTTTGCATTAGCACTGCCAATCTGGTGGGGTTAAAAAGTCTGAAGTCATCACGACAGATGCTCTTCAGCTGAACATCAAAAGGCAACCAATTACATTTGAAAAATGTTGATGTTCATAACAACTGATAAGGTATTAATCCCTGCAGGAAAGATGCTGAAAGGAAACCTGAGTATTTCAACAGGTGTTGATGCTCAGGTCCAACACAGGGCCCTGTTGCAATGCTCAAATCCACGGATCTGTCAAATCTCCAGGGACACTTAACTTGTCAAAGCATTGTAGAAGCAATTCCCTTGCAGAAAGGTGTTTTTTCCTCAAACCAGTAAACATAGGTGGATCAAAGACTTACCATTCTCCCCTGCCAGAGGGGCACATACGGTGCAGCAAACCAGAAAACTGTCCTCATCACACAATTCATCACTGCCAGCTACAGCCATCACATCCAGTCTTCCAGAAGCTCAATGCCTGCTCTGCCTTTGCAGCACCCTGTGAGTAAAGCCAAAGGGAAGTTAGTACCATGCACCCTGCCAGGGTATGGGACACAGCAGCACTTCCCTGCTGGTGCATCAGACATGATATGGCTTGAACAGTGAGAAATCAACACTGTCGCTCTGATGGGGAAAAAACTGTCATCACCTACACCAGCGAGTGCGCAGGAGTTACGTGGCTGCACATCCATAGCAGCTATGGCACACCCCCACCTCCCCCAGCAGATCCACAGGCAATGAGTGAACGAATGGCAGAGAAGTGGCAAAGCCACACACACATATGGCCACCACTGAAGGCTGAACATCTGCAATCCCTTCACACTCCCTTCAAGTTGGCCAGCAAGGGTCAGGGCAGAAAAGACTCAACAGTACCCCTCTTTCAAAGGGACACACTTCAGCCATGATGGTTCCTGTCCCTTACTGGGGCAGCTGCTCTGACCAGATCACCCACGTACCTCCATGCAAGGTGTCATCAAAATGAGCTCTCTGAACACAATGTATCAGGGAAACAAACAGGACAGATGTAAACCACCATCCTGCTCCAGCCCAACCTGCACTGGTACAGCTTGCAGATTCATTGCCCTGCTGGTTCCTCTGTTCACGAGCCACATCTGCCACTTTGGACATGATGGAAAAGGAGCCACAAGAAGCACAAAGGATCTTGCTGTAGCCCTTCTACATGCGGAAAACCTCTCTGCTTTCACCTCTGTAACGTCTAGGCTAATGCTCAAACCCACACATTAGCCAAATCTCCAGGGACAGAGACTTTTCAAAGCAACTCCCTGGAGAAAGGTATTTCTCCCCCTTTTCTTTTTAATTTAAATGTAATTTAAACTAGAATTCAGATACTTTAAGGACTTACCATCAATACTTGCTAGAGGTTCAGGCATGGTAGAGCAAGCGAGGTAAGTGCCCTCATCACACAACTCATCACTCACAGCTACAGCCATGACACATCAGGTCACCCAGAGTCCCGACACCTCCTCTGCCTTTGCAGCACACTGTGAGTAAAGCCAGAGAATACATTTAGCACCGTGCACCCTGCCAGGGTATGGGACACAGCAGCACTTCCCTGCTGGTGCATCAGACATGCCACGGCTTGAACAGTGAGGGTCAACACCGCCGCTCTGTCGGGGAAAAAACTGTCATCACCTACACCAGCGAGTGCGCAGGAGTTACGTGGCTGCACATCCATAGCAGCTATGGCACACCCCCACCTCCCCCAGCAGATCCACAGGCAATGAGTGAATTTAATGCAAATCCTTCCTAAAAAAAAAGCTGGCCGGTTGGCAAGGCTTAACAGGCACATGGGACAGAGGAACTATCTCCAAAGTCCAGAGAAAAAACACTGATGGACAGGGCTACTGCAGCAGAGCACAAAACAGCTGAGACAGATGTAACAGCAGAGGGGGAGGCAGGCAGAGACAGCAGGTTATGCGTTTTTGCAGGCCCAGACTTTGTGGCAATGCAAGGCTTCCACCTTCCCCACAAGACAGCAAGAGGTTGCACGTGCAGCAGCAAATGCTGTGAGTCCCCGGGCAGAGCGATGAGCTCAGCTATGAACATGCACGGCCTCAACACTGCACCCCTGCAGGCAAGGGGCAGGGTGGGCAGGCTATGGAGCCCACTGCCCCTCCCTGAGCCCAGGCAGCCAGGCCAAGGGTGCCCCACCCCAGGGATGCAGTGTCTCAGTCCCCTCAGGCCACGGGGCACTGGCCAGGGCTCAGAGCTGTCAACCCACCGCCCTGCCCAGGCCACAGACCTCTCGCCCCGCGGGACCTGCTGCCTGGCACACAGCGAGAGGGAGCCGAGGCACAAAGGGCCTGGCCACGAGGCTTCTGTGGGAGGGAACCCCCCCTGCTGCCCGCTGTGCCCAGTCTCAGAGTCAGACCCACACCCCTACCCGGCCCCGCGGGCACCGGCAGGCACAGCCCTGCAGAAGCAACTCAGGGACTCCTCTGAAACAGAAAACATGTATTTTTTTAACCAGTGACGAATAGTTATGTGAAGGACTTACAATTCCCACTTGCCCGGGGCTCGGGCATGGCGGAGCGAGCCAGGCAACCGCCCTCATGGCAGCAGGTCCGGCCCAGGCCCGGCGCCCTAGGAGGGAAGGCAGAGCAGAGTCAGTGCCGGGCCCCGAGCGGGCGGGCACGGCAGCGCCTCCCGCTGGTGCATCAGACACGACCTGGCTTGAACAGTGAGGGTCAACACTGCCGCTCTGTTGGGGAAAAAACGGTCATCACCTGCACCAGCGAGTGCCCGCGAGTGCCCCGGCTGCCCCTGGGAGCTCTGCCCGAGAAGGGCGGCCCGGCTGCCGCTCCCCGGGAAACGCCACAAGAGCCCAGGACAGAGCACTTGGGGCCGGGGCCTGCGAGGCTGGGCCCGAGCACAGGCGGCCACGCCACAGCACACACACGCGGCCCGGCCGCTCCCTCAGCGGGGGGGAAAGGAGGCGACGCCAACGGCCGCCAGAAGCCGGCTCAGGCAGGGAGGGCCGCCAGGACCGACCAGAGGGAGAAGGCCCGGGCCCACCACACCCCGCCCGCCCGCAGAACCCGGCCCGGGACCCGCACCCACCTCAGCCACGCCGGAGCAAGAGGCCGCAGGCCCCCGCGCGA
>VZRW01007582.1:1777014-1813866 GCA_013398125.1 Aegotheles bennettii | reverse complement strand
GGTAAGGGTCCCCGCTCCTAGGGGAGGCGATCGATTGAGGCGTCCGCTTCCCGCTCCGGCGGACTCGGAGNCGCTGCTGGGCCCGGCTGCCCCGGGAGGGCAGGGGGAGGGCAGGGGGAGGGCGGTTCGCCAGTCCCGCCCGGGCCGGGGTCCCGGTATACGCGGGGTGTCCCAGCTCTGGAGATGGAAACGGGGAACCCCCTGCGGTGCTGTGCGGGCACGGGTGAGCACGGCTCTGGAGATTGAAATCTTCTCTTTATTTTCTTGTTAGAAAGAAAAAACTAAAAGCGTTCAGAGATGCTTCGTGAGTCGCCCAAAGGCACGTGGAGATGAAATGGCACGAAGTGTCCGTGTGTCACATCAGGGCTCAGCAAGCCAGCTTGGGTATCGAGCTGCTGACTGACAGGGGTTCGGTGACCAGGGGACCAAACGAAGCTGGTGGCAAGGTGAACACATCCAGTAGGGACAGTGCAAGGATGATACTGGAAATGAGCACAAGAAAAGGCACGTGGTCCATTGGAGAGGTAGTTTGTAAACATACAGCCGAGCAACTCAGCCCAGAGAAGCCACACAGAGCTATTTTACACACTCTGAAATGAGTAAGCCTATCTTTTGAGATAGGCTTTATTTATTTAACCTATTTAGAAAGGTTTTATTCACCCCCTCGTCTAGCAGTACCTCCAGACTAAGTACATATATAGGCCTTGCAGTACGCTTGGCGTAACACTGCATAATTCAGCTACCATTAAAATGCTTTTTCCAAATCAAATGTCTTTGTAGGCAACTAATTCTTGAAAGCAGCTTATCAAACAGGACTTGTGGAATAAATCTCAATCCCATTAAGCCAAGTTCCAGAACACCAAAAGATGAAAAAACAATCAAATAAGGACATTTTAAGAGGATTACAGGGAAAACTAATCTTGTTACACTGCAAACCCATGTCACATGTATAATGCGAAAGAAACTGTGGTTTGTGCAGCCTAGCTTGGCAAGGAAAGAAAAATTGGAAGGTCTGGGATGTTAAACAGCCACAGCAGAATTTAGTATCAAAATTTATTCAATTTCACTGGGTTTTATTCCACTTGAGAGAACCATGTTGAAAATCTCTTCAGCTAGATGAGTTCTTCAGCTCACTCAGGGCTCATTGTAGCAAGACTAATTGAACATGGGAAGCCCCTCAAGAAGCAGCAGAAGCAAGAACATACTCAAGTCCCAGTTCTTGTTTTTCACTGGCAGAGGGACCTCTTCCATGGGGCATTGCTAGCCAGAGCAGCCAGCCTGTGAAAGTTTTGCTTCACAGCCGATGAGCAGGGCTTTTGCACACAGGACATCTCTGACAGGACAGGTACACACTTCTCTTGCACAGGGTGGTTATTCACTGCAGCCACGGGCAGCAGCGTGCTGGGCTGTGCCTCTCCAGTCCTGTGTCCCTGTGTTTGCTCGTGTAGGAGTCACACAGGAGCAGTTACTCTAACGAGGGCAAAGTGAAGGTAAATGGTTAAAAGTCACACACATTTTTTAACAGTACCACAACTTCTGAAGAACGCTTTTGTATTACATGCCAGCCTTCACAGGGACCTGTTTTCAGCTTCTTACAAATGCCAGCACTTGAGTACTAACACAGAATCATACTTTCTGTAGTGCCCAAGAAAGGGGAAATGTGATGAAAGAAGAAATCCTTCTGAATTGCTAAACAAGACCTTGTTAATCTCATGGGATGATTAAATATTTCAGATGCCAGCATCCAACTGTTACACTGTTATGTTCAGGGTTTTTTGTTTTTTTTTAAAAAAAGATTTGAAGATACGAAGAAATCCAAACTTTAATTGGGATGCAAACTCTGACTTACCGACATAACCTAAACTGAAAACCCAGCACCAGATGCCTCTGATAGGTGGGAAATTTCTAATACAGATTGTAATTTTCCAGCATAAAATTTTGTAATAGAATTTTTTAAAAGAGGTACACATTAAGAAAGCCATGAAAAGATCTCTTTGAACTGTTGGGTCAACAACTTCAACTGTGAAGCACTATGATAACCACAGTAAAACAGTCAGCACGCTGACAGGGCATTGAAAAAAAATCTGTGAGCATCTGCCAAATCACATACACTGGTCTTTTGGAATATGAAAAATTCCAAACACAAAATTCACAGAATGGATTGAAGGGCAGTATGAGAAACCGCCATAATTTAGTTGTGAAGCCAGAATTTTTCTAGCCTGCAGCTAAAACTAGAAACAAAGACTGAATGACCCAGCTGAGTTTCAGCAAGAGCCCCAACAGGGGGTGTATTCAGATTTAACAGTTCAACAGTCCTATTTGCACATAAATAACGTTCTCTTTTTTTCTTTTTATAGACTGTCAAGGGTTTCCTTCAAAAAAATGATAGAAATGCATCATGGCTACATCGTGACCCTAGCAGGAACTTCGGGCTTGTTCTCAGCAGCAGGTTTAGAGGTCAGTAGCTGTGGATCACCAGGGGCACAAAGCACTCTGATGGGGAGATCCCAACCTTCATTTTCCCTGGGGAAAATCTTCCCCAGGGAAGGTTTTTAGGGTTTTTTTAGGGTGAGCCAGACAAAATGTTTTAACAGTTTTTCCAAGCTCAGATAAAGCATTTAAAACGTGGAAACAATAAATGCCTGTTAGACGAGCAACTGCCTTGTTAACAGCACTGAGGATACAGCAATTTCTAATGCTGCCTGACACAAATAGAATTTTGCAAAATTAGTGGCTAGACTCTACAGAAAACATTTTGGGAGGGAGAAGGGAGCTTTGACAGCTTACAGATTAGTCTCTCTGATTATTAGCAAATGAATTTTACATAGGCATTGATGAAAGACACTAATCTGTCAGAGACAGAGCAAAAAGACAAAGGAAATTGTAGACCAATACAGTGTTAACTTTAAAAGAGACTTTAGAAATGTTCACATTCTTCTTTATCTTGCTAAAATAACTGAGTGCGTTTAGTCCACTTACATGGAACAAGCTTTGCAACTGCATGTTCCACGTGCAGGAACTCAGAACACATCACAAGACTTTCCTTTCAATTTAACTTGGAAGGAAATGCTTTGGTTCAACAGATAAACAGTAGTTTAGTTCATCTGAACAGTGCATTATTAGCTACAATCAGGAAGGCAGCACAAGCCTTGCTGGTGGCTTCTCAGGATCAGGAAGTGTTGAGGCACAGCACAGGATGAAGAGAAAACCTTTTTTCTTTTAAATAAAATTCAGCATTGGATTTCTACATCAGCCCTTTAGCACATGGAAATACAGGAAGTTAAAACACTCACTGAAAACAAGTTACCTTTGAAGTTAGTACAGTACGAATGCTTAGAAGAGACAATTATTTAAATGTAATTAGCCCTTGTGAGTTTGAAGTAGCACATTTTCAAGTTTTTATCCACTTTAGTGATTAAAATAACTGTGGCTCAGCATTTTAATACATAAGCTCCTCTGTATCTACTTAACAAGCTTTGAAGGGAACTTACAAACTTTTTATGCAAATGCAGTGGCAGTTTGTAGGACAGTTATACTGAATCTCATTTACAACAAACTGCTGATGAGTTTATTTTTTCCATGGTGCCTTCCTTTCCCCAATTGTTTTTTCTAGGCAAGAGCTAAATAGTTATCTTGGTTAAAACCAAGCTACTGTGTGAAAACAACAATGAAAGCAATACTTAGCAATCAGACCACAATATATATCCCTATTGAGATGGATTTGGTTGTGGCTTTAAAATGGTAACAGCAGCAATTTGGGAGATTGCACCCCTGATAACAGGGAATAGGAATTAGTCTCTGTAGAGATGCCCAAACAGATTTTGCATTTAGACTTTGACATGAAACATATCAGAAGTTTTGTCACTAAAACACAGGGTTGGGATTGCTGCCTTTGGAATCACTGATCTCCCTTCTGCTAAAAAAAAAAGTTAAAGGCATTTAAACATAAAAGATTCTTCTGGTTGGAAATAGTAAAAATAATGAACGAATGGTAGCAGGATTAAAGTGTTGAAAGCATACTCTGTAAAGGATCTGTATGATTAATATGGGACATATAAAATCTAGAACATCCTCTATTAGCACATTGCCAAAAATACTGTGAAACTGGAAGTAGAATGTGTAAAGTTTAAAACACTATTTGTTTTCATTTCTAATCAAATACAACTTTGTTTCATTAGGATACTGCTAGTGGTATACAATATAATTTTTGTTGGAGAATAAAATACACTCTTGGATGAGTATTATTCGCCATCTGTATGCTTTTATTCAGTTCTAATCCAGAGATTAAATGAATACCCTTGGGATTTTAGTTTGCTGTAACAACTTAATTTTTTCCCAAGCCGCCTTCCACGGGATGTTCAGGTTGTTGCTCAGAAGTTCCTGGGTATTAAGTGTACGTATCCAGTCAGCAGGTAATGGGAAGCAGTACAGCACGTCACAGCCACAGGGATGAGGTTGAGTATTTTTGGATTTGTAGCCACCTCTGGAACAGCGTTCCTTTGAGCTTAAACAGAGGAGTCATCCAAATAGAATCACTTAAATACAGAAGCCCTTAAGGAAGATATTACATTGATTCACACTTACTCTGGTGGTTTTTATCGCAGACTTTCCAAATAAAAGCAGCAATCAATCGTGGTTGCTTCACAGAACAAGATTAGTGAAGTGGTACATACACATCCTATCCCTTCCTGCAGTTAGGCACTTTGGGAACCTCCACCATTTGTCTTTAGGACAGAACAAAACTTTTTTTCACTTTGATCAGTGAGTTAGAATTTTGGTTTAATCCTTAGGTACTGTAATTGCAGTAGAACTCCAAGTACAGCTACATTGAACTGTGATGTACGGTACTAAAATTTGGCCAGAGAATTGACAATAACTGCCCTGCTGACTCCAGATTCCCCAACCGAGTCCTTTCAGATAGGGTTTATCCGAAGGAAATATCAGCTGCCTATATCCTAACAAAACAACAGCAGCTAAAAGTTATGGGAATGCATTTTAATATTATGGAACAAACAGGTATCACAGCAAATCCAGGCTGTTTCTCATTCTGTAGGCACATTTTAGCTATCTTATGGGTCAGCATTCCCAAAAATAAATTTTGCACAAATCCTTCTTGTCTTTTCTTTAAGATCTCCATCCTGACACCAAGAATGATGGATCATGAAAAAGTCACGTTTCTTCTTTTGGGGAGTCAGGGCTTCCTACTAACAAATAAAATACTCTGCTTTAAAAAAATTCTGTGACCAATTTTCATTATTCCCCTTTAATTTTTATGTGATGAAGTTTTCTTGTCTCAAGTATAGCAAACTGACCTGCTCAAGAAAGCAGGCAATACTCCAAAATCCCTGGATGAACATGAGCTACCCTCCTTTTTGTACACCAACTTCAGAGTGCAACTTGTTACTTAAAATAGAAGACTTGAGCAGCAATCTTCACGCTTGGTAACACAGCACTGGAAAAGGCTTCATTTGTCAGGTTTCATAGGCAGCACATCTCCAAAACCACTCTCCAGGTTCTCAGGAAGGAGCATTACAGACATTTGACTGCACCTCTTCAAAGAACAGTGGCACAGTATCACTCTCTTGACAAAAGCCACTCTTGGTGCAGCTGTATACTTGTACGAATAAGAAAAGGCTGGAAGGAAAGCAATGCAAAAGCTGCTAGAATTTAGATGTTGGCTTAAGGCTTTGAAATTTGTGATGAGTGCTCTTTCCAATAACAGAAAATAACAACATGAAGACTGGAGTCTGTCAGAGTCTAGACATATGAGGGAGTACAGGCAGACAGGACGTTTTCTTTGGTGAAAGAAAATGTCTCTGATCTTATTTACAAGCTGAACTACTGGAAAATGAAAATAAGTATTTCCAGAATCTGGTTTCCAAACTCCTCAGCTACTTCCCTTGAGCCTCTCTGCTCCACATTTGGAAGCAGGATGGGCAGGCATTAAAAAAAGGTCCAAGTGAACAAGACTGAAATGCACTAAAGTTCAGTGACTTGTTCTGCCATGTCACACCTCCTGTCCCCCAGTACCCTGCCTCCTCAGCAATCAGCCAGAGTTACTAAATCAGGAGTGGAAGCCCCTTAGGATCAGACCTCCTTCCTCTGCACCTGGAAGCAGCAGCCCAAGGGCAGCCCTACTTGCTGAACAGGGCTAGGTGATTTAAGTGGCTGGGATAATGAGTGGTAAATTCTGAAAAGAAACAAGATCATTATCTCAGATGTGGGTAGCAGAATAGTTAGGAGCATGTCAGATTAAATATGCTGTTTTCTTTACTGCCATTTGAAAGTGATTAAAGGGAAGTTCTCTGTAGCTGAATTGAACTGAGTATTTTGAGTGCAAAAATTCACGCTTTACTAAATGTAGAGCAGATTCTGGAACACTCAGATTAGGACTGCCATATAGCCAAACAGAAAAAATGCATTAATTTACTAAAATGTTGTAATTTAAGCAGAGTTAAATAAGATGATATGGAGAAGGCGGCTTTGTAAAATCCACTTGTGGGAGAACAATCCTAACCAATTAGGATCTGAATATGAGAAAGTAATTTTGGAACAGACCCGTAATTTTCTATAATGGGATCATTACTGAAATGTGTGGTATGAAGCCCGAACTAATGTACACTGATATTCATATTTGGAAGCGCCAGCTCATTCACTTGCAGTCAAAAGGTTTCTTAAGTTCAAAAACAAAAGTAAAAAGTTCGAAGAAGAATCCAAAAAGGTGAGGTGTCTTGCAGACAGAAATGTATGCTCTATACCAGTGTTACCCTGCCAGACTACAGCAGTCAAAGAATTTCACCTTCACCTCAGTTTTCTCATATTTGCATTCTTTGTAGAACATTTTAGCCTCTGTTGAACAAAAGTGCCATATAAAGCCTTCAGGTGATTACATATAATATGTAGTCATTCTTCCTAGCCTTTGCTGCATCAAGCACAGAGGAGACAACAGAAAAAGCAAGAGATTGTAGCGCTCTAAAAAAACCACACTTTTATCTAGAACTCACTTTGGCTTACCTAAAATCCACAGTGACCTGAAATCTCCATCATGAGGCTGTGGTTACTAGGTCTTTGAGTAAAGAACCTTCTCTTACATAGCACCTCTAAGATGATAGATGCATCTAAGAGAACTGAAACAGGGGTTACAGCAGAGTACCTTAATTCAGGTTCAGATGAAACACAGCATTATCAACAAAGGAATGCTGCAAAATAGTCATGAGAATAGGCTCTAGTCCCATCCAAAAAAGAAAAAGTGGCAGTAGATAAAGGTAGGAAGACCATTTACACTGCTATCAATGTGGTATCTGTTTCCCAATATAAATGGTTCGGTAAAGTAGTTTCTAAGCTGTAAGAATTTGCAATACAAAGCCTCAGCCTAGCAAGTTTCTTTTAATTTTTAAATGTACAGCATTTTAGTTCTACAAATGTAAAAAAACCAAAAAAACAAAAACAAAAAAACCCCAGAAAACCCTTTACATTTTTGTTTTGCTTATAATGATCAAAACCAACTTGATTCAATAAAATCTGGTATGTAGTTAACATGGCCCAATTGCTTTTCATAATGCAAATAAAATGGCCAAGATACTTAGCTTTGAGACACAGCATTTGCAGTAACTGCTTTCTATGACAGGAGTTACTACACGCACTGCAAACTGGTAGTTAGGAAGTGCTGCTACAGATTGCCAGGTAAGTACACACTGATTACCAGGTAAGTACACACTGAACGTAGTTCACATCCAAAGATACACTGTCATGTGTCAGTCTATGGTGCCAGTTTTTGATGCTAGAGGGCAAGTTTTGTTTTGAAAGTACTACCCCCCCAAAATTGCTAAGTGCAAGGCAAGGTTATGACTCAAATTACAAGCAAACAAGGAAACTTAAAAGTAGAGACTTAAACTTTGAAATCACACCAACCTGTTGTGCCAGGTTTCTCGTCATTATCATAACTTCAGTTAATACAGTTGCACTAACACACTGTGGCACAAATAACAAAATGTACCCACATTACTTTTGAATTTCCTTGACCTTGCCAGGTTTTCACATCCTCCACATTACTAAATAGTAGTTATTTATATGTAATTGATAACCATTGTACAGTTACTCCATAGCTTTACAATACTGCCCGTACTATATCACAAGCATTACAAATCCTATTAAAAAAAAAGCAGCCCCTGTAGTGGCATACAAGAATAAATTAACCAAAAAAATTTAGTATTACCATTTATTGGTGACAAACACTACGTTTTACTTACATTCCATGGGGAGAAAAAATTCCAGCGTAAACAATGAACTGAAGCAGTACTTAACTTGCAAGGCTATCGTGCTTTACCTGGACCATATGCAAAAAACTTTATTGCGCACAGTTCAGTGCGCAATAACACAACATCAAAAGCAACACAGTTTATATATAAACATAGGTAATTTTTTTCAGCCCTACATGGAGATGTAATTAAACAGTATAAAGCACTCAAGGAAAATCAATCTGCGGTTTTATATGCACTACATTGAGATCATATCCTGTAATGTAGTGAGCTGTGTGCCATCTATACACACAATCCTTAAAACGTAGATCAGAGATAATTTAAAGTCATGTTGCGTTCGAGTTCCCCTCCCTCCCACTCAAAAAAACCCCTAGAAAATAATCAAAAATGATCAAACAAAGTTTAAAATTCCTTAAGTGTTTTAATTCATTCAACCGTTGGATAGTTAAGCTAGTAAGCTGGACTTCTTAAAATGGTGGGCACACAATTTGTTTCCAGTGAAACTTTGCTATTTCAATAAAAACAAAATAACCACATACATGGATATGATCTTCCCAAGTTAGTTCACAGATAACATGTCAGTCTCAGAAGACAAAGTTTCTAAACTGTGCTATTGTTCTAGATACAATTAAGAAACTTTTAAATGAAAAATTTATAGTGTCATTTCAATCAAAACAACATAATGAAACTAAAAATTTATCACTGTTTGAAGAAAAAGCAACAGTTATGATTTAGACACTACAGTAGGTTTTAAAGACTGTAGCACTCTAAAACAGTTAGGTTACATTAATAGGAAGCATTTGATTTTCTCTGGTGCTTTCACGTTTGGGTCCAGTCAAAAGCCTTTTTAGGCAGTGCTGTCCAGTGTTTGTCCCAAAGTGTTTGAGTTAGCCGGTTTGAGAAGAGGGTCACTTTCCATTTCTTGTTTCACACATCTACAAATGAGAAAACACCTGTTACTTAGGAGATAAAACACTATTTCCACTAACAAGATGCTTCTAAATCGACTACAAAGAATTTGATGTGGGTATAACTACTTGTTTCCATAAAACTGGCCTCCATTTTTAAACAATTAGCACTTTGCTAATTCCACCATTTACGGTTTATAATCTAAAGAAGAGGCCAAACTTTTTTTTTTCCTCTGGTCAAAGGCAGTAATTTGCAACCCCTCCCTGTTTCTGCTGAAAGCAAGCTGTGAAACCTGCCTACATGCTACATACAGAAGATTTCCAAGAAAGAGAGGTTTCCATTAAGGCAAGGGAAAGTCAATGGGTCACACTCACACAGACATTGGTCCATTTCCTGTTCTTGGCATCTCTGTGGTTTGTTGGTCCAACTCAGACAGCAACTTTAATATATTCAATGCAGCCTAAAGAAAAGAGTGCATTCAGCAATTCAACCCAAGTCCATTTAATTAAATTAGTGAAAGAAGGACTGAGACTTACTTAAAACACAGTAAAAGTTCTAATTTGGGGAAATATATTTTTTAAGATGCATAATTATGGTGGAAAAAAATGCAATGGTGTAAAATTTCATCTTGCTACATTAAACCACAGAATGGTGCTGTGGCCAGAGGATTCCCATTGCGTTTGTTTCAGCAATGGGGGAAATTAATTCAGCAGTACTATTAGTATCAAGGAAAAAGCCACTAAATTAGTAGCAGTTCAAATCGTACAGAGCTTAAAGACAAAGGACATTAAAATACACAGAACCAAAAAGTCCTTTGCAGAAAACAAGTTACACAAGAATAAAAAATACAATGCAGATAGAGCACGTGACTGTTGGGTCAGTGTGACACGGGTAACGCGAAAATGTAAGTCACCTCCTTTGAGAACTGAACATTTTTTTTAACTTTATTCAGATCAATTTCAGGTGCACCTTTTCCTAGTATCCCTCGTTAGTTATGGCACATGCATTAATGAAGGCTGAATATCTGAACTGGCTTGTCCTTTTCCCTTCTACCTACTGCACAGACTTGTGTGCTTAGTCTTACAGGAGTTCTTTTCAGCAGGATGTAAAGATGGGTATGAAAATGTCAGAATTAAGGGATAAAGATCAAAGAAATCTGTACCAGATTATAACCATTAGAAAATTAGTGCAAAATTTTTTACTATAGAAATTAGTGACATCAGGTTTTCCTGAGTATTTGCATATTGCAAACTCTTACTTAATTCTGTAAAAGTTCTTCTTTATAAAGGGAGCTTAACAAATTTAGAGTGTCTCCTGCTATCTAATGGTGAATTGCATTTCTTCCACTTTGGATTCTGTTCCAGCAGTCTGGTAACATGAACCCAAGTATTACAGTTCCCAGTGAAATATCAGCCCATTCTGTTACAGAAAATAAGCTGATATGCTCTTCTGTTTTAAAAGTTCCTTTTCATACTTCGATATGTGCTCATCAAGGGAAAGCAAATGCATTTTTTGTAGATCATAATTATGAGCATATATTAAGCATTCTAAAGGTTATTTAGATTATTATTAGGTAGGTAGATATTATTAATGAATTATTTCAGCAACCTGTGAAATATTAAGACAAAAAGTATCTAGGGAATTGTACAGTGTTTAATCCATTGCTATCCAGCAGTAATATAAAACCTTGGTCTATTCGCTGCATCCCTTAGTTCACTGAAGGTCAAAAAGAAAACATTTCAGCAATATTCATCATACCATATCATGGCAAGATTCTACATCCTTTCCAATTCCATGGCTGATCAGTGGTGGCTGAGAGGAACAGTTTATAAGAGATACAAACTCGTTCTTGTTATTTTTTGGAAAGTCTTTATATTCAACCTGAAGAAAAGAGAAGGATTTTTTTTTTCAGTTAACCAAGTACAGGAAATGTATCACAATCACTATAGAACATCTGCCCATATATGAACCCAAACTTTACTTTTAATCGTTCTGTCAGCCAGGAGAACGATTTACTTTCAAGTTTGACTTCACTTGCAATGTATTTTAGTAATCACAAGAGCTCCACAAGCCTTCTGAATCAGTGGCTACTTAACAATGATTGTTGCTGAGACCTTTATACTGATCATAGCTACCTGCATTTAAAATTTTCCCCATTATACTGTTCAATCTAGTGAGGTCCTAATCAATTCTGATTAAAGGAACCAAACACAAGAAAATGTACAGCTTACAGCAAATCTTAATGTATGGAAGATTAATCAGAAAAAAATATTTCAGATCAGCCAAGTTCGAATTCATACTATGTTCCTATATCATGACAATTTTCAGAAAATGCTACTTTAAATTTTATTCTTCCATGACTTCAGAATATCACTGAATTAAGGCTGAGGACGCAGTACAGAAATGCACATTTGAAAACTAAATAAAAAGCTGTAAAATTCAGTACATTTCATAGGAAAAGCATTTACACGAATATCTGCTTAATGAGCAGCCTCAGAATACATCAATCACCATCAGAACTAAAAAGCTTTAGAATAAAGAAAAGGCTGGACCAGTCTGCATAGCTTTGGAAGAAATCTTGCAAAGCTGAACATTTACCTGGATTCCTTGAACATTGGAAAGATAGTCCAGCTGCTCAGAGGGCCTAGTGAGTGGTCCGTGGGGTACGTGGCCTGATGAGTTGTTGTTCTTTAATATGGTCTCAGCAGTAGGAGAAGTACCACCATACAATAGCTCTCTAGCAATCATTGCTGTTACTGTAGCCTTGGCAGGATTTGGGGCTGCCCTATTGAATTCTTTGGTGTGGTGTCCTTGATTGGCTCCTACAGCTTGTGCAACCTCAGGGACCATGGGAAGAATTCCAGCAGGAAGCTGCTGATGGCTGAGATAAGGCATCCTAAACTCATCTTCTTTATTACCTGAGAAGAGAGAGGTACATACTAAACAGCTATTTTGATGAGGCCTTCTGCAGGCACACAAAGGCATATGCAGGCATCAAAAGCCACTTCTGAAAAAAATTTCATTTCCAATTACTTTTGAAACACTAACAAACTTAGTGAGCTTGATTTGCCTTTGGTGGGTCAGAGATTCAGCATCATCAAGACAGAGTTTGCTTACTGAACAAATAATTCAGTGCAACACCTGCTTCTGCCAAAAGGGGCACCTTTACCTCCAGGAGCACTTTCTCCAGGCTATTCAAGCTTATAGATTCCTCAGACAGTTGTAACCACATTCTGGATACATCTTTTGGTGTCAGAATTTTGTATTTCATCATTTAAACTGTAGGAGCAAATGATGAAATCACAGAATGGCCAAAGCCATTGTTAACAGTGACAGTCCACAAAGTTTAAACTGTATATGGCGAATATGTAAAGAGGTAAGTAAGGTTAAATGTAATGTTAGCACAGTGTGAAGAAGCAAGAATAACTGTTTACAGCAAATATCCAACCACAATCAGTCGATAGCAATTTATTAACAATATGGCGTAAGTTAGATTTAAGAGGGGTAAGAACAGTTTTGTAGAGGGAACTCACATGCACAGAACTGTGGAGGAAAATTACAGAGGTGTGCTCAAGAAAGGTGGGGAAGATAGTGCCACTGAAATAAACAGAGGAGTCAGTATTATCACAGAATAGATAAATGAAATTCAGCAGGACTGAGCTGTTTCAAGTCTAAGGATGAAAGCCAAGATTTGTAGATGGAACAAAGCAGGGATGGCAAAGTTTGAATAAGAAGTCAGGAAGTTTACATAAGATGGATGCAGTAAAGTGTTACTAAAGTCTAAGTCAATTCCAACTATTTATAATTTAAACAACAAAATTATACTTAAACACATAAAGCACATGAAACTTACTATCCAGAACAGAAATATGTTGTGATAGACAAACTTTCCATAATGACTATGCCCAACAGCTTACATAGAGAAAGCCAACACCTGTATACTTGGTGGCCAGGTTTGTGGTGTTTGTTTGTTTGTTTTTGGTTTTTTTTTTGCTCCAGCAGCAATCTGTGGATCTGACCACTATAACCATCAACCATCTGAAATAAATGCAGGCACAGTTCCTTGCTCTCAGTCATTAGAGACCAAGCACAGACAAAGAGGTTGTTCTATACTACAAGGCCATTCCTTCCTTCTCCAACTTTGCTTCAGGATGACAAACTCCAGTTAGTACTGATGCCCTCTCATCTTCATCCCAGGAACAGTCTCCAACACACTGCAGTTATTCCCTCAGTGTCTGTAAGGTGATACAGCCAAACTTAACACAGCTAACTCTACCTCAAGAGGTAGATCTAGTTTGCAAGCCAGCAGCTGCACACCTCTGCTCAGTACAGTGTGTTAAATGACACTGTTGAAGGGACTGAGAAACGTATCTTACATACACACACATGCCAACAGGGCCACGCTTCTTTCAGCCAGGTCACTTACTAGTTGAAGTCTCTTCAGAGCCCGGCTCAAAGAAGGTTACTTTTCTTCCATCACCTGTTTTCTTCACTGGTGTCTTAAAAATAAAAGGAAAATCCAAACACACAATATCCCTTTAAAAGCTTTTTCCTCCTAAGTTTTAAAGTTTTCAAGATGTAGCTGATCTGACTAGTCAAAATTTTACTGAAAAATGTATTATTCAAAAACCTCAGGTTTTTTTACATAGGTACCAAGAAGAGCTAAGTTCAATGATTCTTATTCACTGAATGACTAAAACTCTACAGACCAGTGAAGTGGTATTATGAACACAGATACCACAATAAAGCCAGCTAAACATTAGTTATGAGTATTGCTGAGGACAACACACTGGACACAAATGAGCTATTTTTTAGAGAACAGTCACCTCAATTCAACTGCTTCCTGGCTAGGGCAGAAAGCATGAATTTACTACACTGTTACTGCCTTGCAAAGTTGCTATTGTTTCAACTCAACTTTTGCTGTAGTATTAAACAGTGGTTCATTCTTAAAGACTCTTACCTTCTCTTCTGTCTTTAATGCTGGCTTTGGAGGTTGAGGTTGAGGGACTTTGAAACCTAAAATTTCCAACATATTTTCAGCTGCATTGCGTTTCGCAACTTTTTTGTTCGTGCCCATTCCTTCAGCTGTGTGCACACCAACTTTCACCTGGACAAAAGAGGAAGAAAACATAAATCACTTCTTAAACAGTAGTATGAGGATTCACTTACTAACAAGCTGTGCCTTGAGCATGCCTTGAGTAACAAAATAGTTCAAGTGATCATTATTCTAATAAACTGTCATTTATTATCAATCATTGGCCTCCAAGCACAAAAACCCCAAACAGAAGTCAAACAAACAACTATATTTCATCATCTCACCTTGCAAACAGCCTAAATGCTCAAAACTGGTATCGCAGAAGACACAAATTTTCCAGGCTGAAGTTACAGGTTTAGCAGATTTACTCATGTAATGGAAAGAAAGCAATTAACTTTCCTATCTTGTCCAGGAAAGGAGAGAGGTCTGGAGAATGCCCTTAACTATTAGAGGCTACTAGATACTCAGCATTAAAAATAGTAATGTGCTGTTGGGGTTTGCAATGCAGAGTGCAGAAAGTGCTGCACTCTAAAGTAACACAAGAAAACTCAGTGGAAAGAGGAAATGAAGGATAGCTAGGGTCACGTTAATAAATCCTACATTACAAAACAGTATCTCTTAACAGAATATTAATATTCCTGTTAATTAAATCATTAGGCAGTTACAACACAGACTTCTGGTGCAATTTTTTAAGAAACATGATTCAGATCACTTTTCTCAAACCTTTATCTTCCTTGAATGTAGCCCAACTAGATATATTCGTAATAAGTTTCATGAAAATTTGGCTGTAATCCTGTTAACTTTGTGTATCATCATGACAACCTGATTACCACAAGCCAGAAAAAAAAAAAAAAAGACAATACAGCCATGCAACAAGATTTCTCAAATGAACATACAAACCTGCATAACAAACTCCCTGCGCCGTGGAAGACCACGTTCTGTGATGAGCATGTACTCTGGTTCCTTCTCTTTCTTGGCCTGCTGTATCTGGGCAAGTCTGCTAATGGGATTCATTCCTTGACCATATTCTGGACTTGTTTGCAGCTATGTAAAACAATGTTTAGGAAAGAAGCCAAAATTTGTCAATATTTGGTTTAATAGACAAAATACAGCATGCCACTGAATTTATTCATCTCTAGAATTTAAAAGCACTGAAATAAAAGCTGCTTAATGAAACACTGTCACAGCCAAAGAGAAACACCCAATTTACTTGGCTGTGCTGTCACTGTTGACCACATATAACCTACCACTGGTAATAGTTTTACAAGTTCTAATCTTATTATATTAGGAGGGACAGGCTTGCAGGAGAATTTGCAGAAGCAAAATCATGCAAAACTCAAAGCTGTAAAGTCTAAGGCTTTAAAGTCAGAGCTTGATTTTTATGTGCCACTCATTCTTTTATGAGGTTTCTCTTTCATCCATGATTTTACTGATAACTGTTGTAAAAGTGGTGTCAGAACCCCATTGAGAGTGGGAGTAAAATATAATTTAATTTGCAGTACTAGACTGCTGATAAACATGGAGCAGTCGAGTGTTTATAATTGACTCAGAAACACCTCTCATCTAATGATTATTTATAATAGCCAGATTTCCAATCCATTTGTCTCTTACCTTCACTATTGATTTTGTTTTCTTTTTGATTCGTGGTTTCATTTTCTCAACTGTAGGAAGGGGTGGCAACTTTTTCAGTTCTTCTAGGACTGCGATTGCAGCATTTTTTTTTGAGATCTTCTTGCTCTTTCCTTCACCTTCACCCATGAATTCTCCAACTGACACCTTGGTTACAAAGCTCTTCATATGGGGAGGACCACTTTCCTTGGTGACCTGTTTCAGAGGGAAAAACTGAGTGAAAGCGTGATAAACACTTATTAAAAATGGTAGGGCACATTGTTTATAGCAAACTTCTCTCAAGAACTATGGATAAAGCGATTTTAGATTCTCATACAATCCAGAAAGCAGAGATGTAAATTATACTCACTCTAATAACATAATCCCACCCAAATAAACATATACTTTAACAAGATCAGATGCAGCAAGCAGTAAACAGTATTTACATATGTCATTAATCCATCTGATTTAATTTACTGATTTACTCTTTCAATATTAAAATATGACTGTTCTGTTTCATCAGTGTCTACCTCCATACAGTTAATCTCATTAAATACATCATGTTACAGTAACAGAAAGTTACAGAGAAAGCAATTCTTTAGGATCCAGCATTTTAGTTCTGAAATCAAGAATTCTGGAGACATCTAAGAGATAGCTGCCTACTACAGATTTAGTCTTTTAATTCCATTCATAACACATCATACTTCAAAATATCCATAAAGTCAAAGAGTAAGAATGAATTAAGAACTTCCACCCACAACTGGTTTGTGTGACAGTTTATTTTTACCAGTGATGCTCAGGCTAACCTGCAATAATTGAAATCTTCATGTAAAATTTCATAGAACAGTTTTAGAAGCAATTTAGCTACACACAATTATGTTTTCTTACTATAATAGTTCAGATAGTTGACTTAAGTGTTACTCTGCCAGCTCAAGAAAGCAGCATGATAAATTAATATTTTAGTGAAACAGAGATGCTCTTATGGAAGCTATTGATTTAAGATAACTAAAATGATCAAGAAGGGGCAAAGAGGCAGCAAGCAGCCAGGCCAAAAGGAAAGGAAAGCAAGATGCACACGAGGTCACCTCATGGCAAGAAAAGAAACCTATTTGTGAGATTCTGCAACTTGCGGGTAGTCCACATCAGTGCTTAATTAAGCAAATACTTCCATAAATGTCTTTCAGAGTGAGCTATGCTCTTTTGCCTCGACTCTGCACTTCAATCTTCTAACCATTAATGTGGGTTGTGTTTTGTTTCTTCACTGTAATACTGATTTTTCAAAAAGCTTGCAAAAAAGATTGCACAGACAACCACAGCGTAGCTGTTCACTCATGTTACAATTTTAGTGCATGAATTTGTGAACAGATTTTTCTTTTTTCTTCACTTTACCATATAAACTCCAAGACAATCAGGGTGACTGTCAAAGGTAAAAGTGTATTCACAACTAACAAGACATGTTACAAGTCAGTTGTTTGGGTTATCTAGAAGAGACTCAACTTAATGTGTACCCTTAATATTCTAATAAAAACAAATCTAGAGCTTGTAAAATAAACATACCTCAAAATTCACAGGCAAGTTCCTTTTAAGTGCAATCTCAAAAACTTGGCTTATTTCAGATTTATTGAGATTTTCATCATCTGGTTCTTTTCCGTTAACCTAAAAGAAGCATACTCTATTTAAAATAAAGATCCTATTAAATTGAATTTTATCCATCCAACCAGCTTACTGAACTCTCAAAAATTTTAAGTAGTCTAACCTCTACTGCCATTTTACGTGAATGTGTAGAAATGCAGCATACATACTACAGAATTGAAACTTAAAAGCTCATTTAAGGTGTATGTGTAAAAGCTAGCAAACCTTCATATTTTCATGTGCTTGTTACAGGAAAGAACAAATGGAATAAGGGCCAATAGGTTTAAAAATCTATTTATAGAAAACCAAACTGAAGTGTTAAATGAACTGATTTCCAAATGGAAGTACCTTTATGAAATACAGCTTTCATATACTGATTGGACATTTGTACCAAAAGCACTAAGACAGTATCAGATAAGAGAAAGGGCAGGAAAAATAAAGATTCTGAGAATGGGACTGATGTGAATAAAGGATGACTAATCAGACCCTGGCATAGTCCTATCTTTTAACATGCTCCCCTACAAATGCTTCATCTACAGATTTTTTTTTCTTATCTGAAGAACATACTATCAGGAACTTGCCTTAAATCAAATGGTGTACACCTCTGAGAACTTATACCTGCTAGGAGGGCAGCAGTGCCAGGTGAAGCTTACCTACAGGCACTTCTATGTATCTCCAGGTAAAATTTTGATTGTGATTCCAAAAATGTCTTCACTGATGTTGGGATCAACATGAACTAAGAGGCATGGTAACAGCAACAGAGAAATTTTAAGACTAAGTGTCCAGCAGTGATATTGGAAAGATTATGATAAAGATGAACAGTAACAATTTCACCAATTATATCATGCCACAATACTAGTTATGCAATCAGGTAACAAAAATTATTTAAGTATTTTATTGGAGCAGGAGAAATATGCTAGAGAGCTCTCTGATTAAAACTAGTTTTGATGGTAGCAAGCATTCCTGATACCCGTTACTAACAAGTTTGATTAAAACATGAAGGAATTTTCTTTTCCCACCACTTAAAGCAGCCTCTTCCTAACTCAGAAAAAAATATTAGTAAAATTAATCTGTGGTTTTTCACTCCTCCCACTGCCCCATCAGATTTCACACTGTTCTTATGGGTTGACCTTGTACTTCAGTTTCAAGCTGCAAACACTTCAGAAAAGCACATATAGCCCAACATCCTTTTACAATGGTAACATCTGATACTTCGAATCCCACTACCACATACAGTCTCCAACCTCTACATGGAGGTGTACACAGAGAAATCTTCAGGTCCACAAAAATTGAGACCACCTGATGGCACCACTCCCATAGGAGGGAAGGAGATGCCCTGTGCATTAGGCTGCATGAGAAACTGGAGGTGACACCTACACTAGAGGAACCATACTGTACCTCGGCAGAAGGCACAACGCTGGTAAAAACTGGCAAAATCAACATTGAATACAGGAGTCAAAAGTCTTGATCATCATATTCTAAAACCTATTTCAAATGCAATCAGTAAGTTCAAAAGGAATAGCATCATGTACCCAGAAAAAGTATTTGAACTACTAAGATCTTATTTTATTACAGTTTAGATATTACAGCAAGTTTACTACCAGCATCTCTAAGAATGATCTATCACTACCCTTACTGTCAAAACATTAGCACAATCACTTCAATTACAAATACTTTTTCCCTCCTTGTAATTTCAGATATATTCTAGTTTTTCAAATTCTGACATTTTTCCTTGTGAAGGTGACCAGGACTTCTCTTTATTGGATTAGATTTTTACCATTTAATATCCTTTCAAAAGAATGTAAATAGTATGTAATGATTTGATATATTATGATGTATGTTCTTGACATATTCCAAGTCTGTTCACATGCTGTAAAACACAGGTACTTTTCTTCAATACCTTTTTATCTAGTAAATTAGTAGTAAATTATTTATCTAGTAAATTATTAGTAAATTAATATCAAAATAACAATTAACAGACTATGGTTATTTTACCTATTGTTTTGCCTCTACTTGAGCTCTGGATCAGTTTATTTTATAAATCAAAAAAGTCATACACACATGCTCTCCCTTTTTTTCTTTCCCTCAACGCAGATGATCTATAAAGGCTGCTTTTAAAGCAGTTTGCATGTGTGCACAGTCTAAATGCTCCAAAGAATCTGTGCCTCTAAATCAGAACAAGACCATAAATGTAAGCATTTACCACTCTTAGATTTGAACAATTTGATAAGAACTATCTCTAACAAGTGAAAAAAAAAAACAGTCACAAAAGGAAACAAAAAGGATAGATTAAAAAACTCCCAAGCAAACTGCAGAAGCAACATACCCCTTTAACAGGGACTTGCCTGTTTCTAGGAACTCTTTCAACATGTACTTTGTCAAAGACAGCTTATGAGCAAATTATGAAAACCAGTGGAGTTGCTGATTAGAACTACATTGATTTCAACATAGCTCTCAGTTGGACTATTTTCTTCCATGTTAAGGATATAAAGAGCAGCTGATATTTACCAAATAAGTGGTGAAAAACATAGAAGCAATTTTGGGTTTAGTATTTTCAGGCAAAAGTTAGAATTTCTGTCTAAGAATTGTGCTAGAAAGGATAGCTTTCTATGTTTGCTAGGCTTTAAATCAATACTTTATCATCTCTATCTTTGAATATGCAAAGTAACGCTGTACTGCAACTTTGTCAGCCTGTCTTCACTCCAATCAGATTAATTTAGGTTGGAAGGGTCCTTTGGAGGTCTCCTACTACAGCCTCCCACTCAAAGCAGAGCAGACTTTAAAATTAAGTTGGGTTGTTCAGGCAGGGCTTTGTCCAGTTGAAAACAAATATTGATTATTTTTTCCTGCCACTTGCTTCTAGATTTGCAGTCTGAGAAGGTGTGGGAAATGGTCATTCTTAAAGTATAATCATTTCATTAAATGATTTCTTCTTAAGCATTGATTGTTTTCTAATTTGAAAATACAAGAGTAAAATCCTGTAAATATGCACATTTGAAGAAAATTTACAAAATTACCCCTGACCCCCCAAAAATACAAGAATTCAAGCCTAAGCATATTCTGTTTACACATACACAAATGGGATACACAAAAATAACTGAATTTAAAAGGAAAATTACTGGCAACATCAAATGACAGGTAGGAAGTACCAGGATTATGTCTGCTTATGAAATCTTAATTTGCCTCCATTGTATACAAGCAACTCTTACGACCTTGCACTACCATATCCTTCAGGGACCTTGCCTCACTGAATGCAGGAATGAACTGTGCTCACTTAATAGTAAAATCTTCCTTATTTTATCTTCATCTTGTCTAGTGCAAAACACTGTTTCACAAACAGCTATTCTCTCACACATTCCTAAAACCTCAATATTTGAAAGCCACAACTATTAACGAATCTAGCATTTAAGTACCAAACTTTAAATTAAGATCTGATTTATCCGACTGCTTATTATAAAACAGTATTCTCTGTTCACAGGATTGCTCTCCTTAAGCATAGCTGCACTTCTTACTGTTCATTTTGTAGATGAGTCAAACATAAATAGAAAAAAAAATGCTAATGCATGTTTCATGTGAAAGTTTCAGTGACTTGCTCAGCGTATGTACAGCAGGGTCAAGACAGCCTTCAGCTCCCAGCAAGCTTGAAACTTTTTTATTCATAAAATAATTCTCCCTTCTTGCAATCTCTTGCATCAGTCACAATCGTATTTCCCTTATCCTGTCCTTAAAAAAAAGGAGAAACTCCACAGCTTTACTTCCTTTATCTCTCAATCTACACCCCCATCTCTCAATCACACCACCATCTGTTGTACATCAACAGATCTCTTGCTGTTAGTTCTAACACCAAGCCCTCATAACTCAGACAGGTATAACAAGCCCATAAAGGAAAGATTAAACACACTCTCTGTAGTAGTCTTTGGCCAAAGCAGTCAGCCAACACATATGGAGAAGGTGCACGCAGTCACCCAGCCCCAGGAGCTATAAGTAACTCGAGAGCACACAATGAGACCCTTTGCCTAAAGCAACTTAACAAAAAAGCATGAAAAAAAAACCCCAAACAATAACAGGGTCTTAGAATGGAAAGTGTTGGGTAGCCGTAAATATATCGAGGGATAAAAATTTGCCTATGTCAAAATGTGTGTATGAGTTTACTACTTCCATGAACTTCCTGCTCTTCTAGAACTTCCACAGTTCTTTCCAAAATAATGTAGGAATTTTGCCCAAGAAGCAAATACATGTCTGCTTTCTATGTTGCCCACACTAGAATGCAAGTATCCCATTTACACACTTCTTCAGAAGTTTGTATATGATCTGTAGCTGATAAGATATTAGTTCCTATCTATGCTTCCAGTGCTCAGATCTGACAGAAGTGGAAAAATATGACAGCAAAAGAATTAATATAACTTCATTTGGGAAAACTCTAGTTCCATAGAAATTTATGGTTTTAAATAAAATTGCTTCTAGTGACACAGGTAGGTCAACACTACTACATAGAATTAAATTTCACAGCTGTCATCTTCCTCTCAATTAGGAAAAAAAAAATCTACAACAATAGCTCAGTTTATCTTAGCAATTTATGCTTGCAACATCAAGATTAATTCCCACCTCTGGTTTCTCAGGCAAGGGCTCATTCTGCAGAACTTTCAGTGCTTTAGCAGCTGCATCATGCTTAGCAGCTTGTCTTGTTCTTCCTTTCCCATGAAACTGCTGCCCTCCAATTGAAAGCTCTACTTGATAAAGTAAGGGCCCAACAGGAAATGGGTAAAAGTACCTGCAAAGAGAGAGATTTAAATAAGCAGTTTGGCCTACAAAGTAATTAGAAAGATCAGCTATACATAGATGAATCTCTTGGATATCAGTAACCACAACTCAGCACTGAAGCACTACTATTAAAAAGCCATATTTTGATTTAAAGTCTGATAGATTTTAGGGAGAGACCTTTGAAAAAGAGTATCAACAGTTCTTGTTTTACAGTATGAACACAGTTCTAATCAACCAGAACAGATAAAGACAATAGAGCTATGCTTTTATAGACTTGGCAGTTCAGTAAGCTTTGTATTCACATTCCTATGCCCAAATAAAAATCTCTAAACTGATACTGTAATTTAAATAGTTTTAGAAAAAAGCATCAAACTGTTTTCTTCTCTTTTGCTTTTGTACAGAAAGGAAATACAGGAAAAGCCCAGGTTGGATGGGGCTTTGAGCAACCTGGTCTAGTGAGAGATGTCCTTGCCCATGGTAGGGGGTTGGAACTAGATGATCTTTAAGGTCCCTTCCAACCCAACCCACTCTATGGTTCTATTCATTTCATGAAGCTGGCTATATCCAAATGTCTTCAAAAACCCTCCATCATTTGGTTCAGTTACTTTTCTCCTCCCTTTCACCTCCCCTTTAAAGAACAAAATCAAACTTAAATAAGACAAATTACAGATACTGATGGGGTGTAATTATCAAAACCTTTTGCCCCATAAGCTGGCTATGTTTCAAGATGAATATCCGATTAAGTGACAAAGTATTTTAAGCTGTTTTCAGAAGATAGCATCAAAGCCCTCGGTAGAAGAGGGAAAGTTCAAAGATATGTGACTGCAAAACCAAAATAATTAACAATACATACCGTGGAGGATAAGTACCACCTCTCATAGTATAGTTGTAAGTGGATCTCATCCCCGTATAAGGATCGATAGGTTTGTACATAGGTTTCTTTCCCAGCTTCATGCAAAGTGCATTCAACTCCACTGTGGGGGTTACACTGTCTAAATAAAAAGAAATGTAGAAAGAGTTGTCCAACTGTCACAAGGGACCAAAGCAAAGTAAACTCTTACGCTGTCTCAAACAGGGAAGAATGAGCTCCAGTTTTGCCCTGTGCAGTATCTTAAATAAGTGAACTCTGAATAGAAATGCTAATGAACTCAAAGAAAGTCTATATGATGCATATTATATCAGTAGCCCAGTACAGCTGTGACAAATCCTGGTACAAAACAGTAAACTTGATGAGGGCTTTTTTTTAAATTTTGCTCTAAACTTGTGAAGCTACCAATTTATTTTTACAGCACATCCAACAATGTGGTCTGCAGAACAGAAATTTCTCTTCCCCAAAAAATATTTTTAAATTAAATTGTCAGACATGCTACAGACCTTCTGCTTCTGTTGTTTACTGAGAATGATCAAACATTTCTCTGTACTCAATGACCTAAGAAGGGCTTTTATGACTCTTCGCTTTCAAATTGCATCTTGCTTTTTCAAAAGGAAGGTACATTGCTACTGAGGGCTATAAATGTTTCTCTTGGTGCAGATATAATGTGGATGGAGAATTGACTCCCTGACTATTCTCATTCCACAATTACATAAATGGTCATTTTTTCTATCACAGGCCTCACTGGCTCAAAAATCAGTGTGTACTCTACTACAAGTGTTTTGCTATAAGCCAATGGCCAAAAGCAAATGAAATTATGGATGAGATTCACAGAAAGAATAAGTAATTGCTAACCTCACTGTTAACTGTACAACGTGTTTCTAAAGAAAGAATTTAGGTGATATTGGAATACAACTGGAGCAAAGGATAAGTTTTAACATTTGCTGAACAAACTAATGCTATCCCAGTACCTTTGCATTCAAGTGACTAAGAGTAAGTACAAAGCAATCACACATGCAGCTGAGATGGGAAGCTAGTTCATACTTAATTTTACATTTTAAATATATCTTAAAAGCAAACTACACCTTACATGCTTTTATACAAATCAACAGCTCTTCAAAGAAGCACAAATGACGCAAATCCCAAAGATCTGATCCAACCCCTCAACACAAACTTACTTTTCCAAAGAAATTCTTCTCGTCAAGCTTTTGAATTATTCTATCAGAATTACCAAACACATCCATCTGCCCACACAAAAGATTATTCTTTGCTGTGACTGAATGTCTCACGGGTTTTTATTTGGATTTTTTTTTTCACTTAGTTTTCTTTTTTAATAGTAGGATAAACTTATTTTCCAGGATTCCACCGACTGTTCCAATATAAAACAGTAAGTTAAGCAGTGGGTTCTTCAACCCTGAATGCCTTGATGGGAAAACCCTATACTTTAACTTGTTAATATGATTGTTTTTTTTAAGATGATGTTCTCACAAAACCTGATAAGTGCCATTGTTGCTGGCAACGTGCAGAATCACTGTTTTTATTCATTCTTATGCAACTTTAAAGTACCTATCAAAACCAGAAAGGTGTATTTTTATTTCTTTTTGTTAAAAAAAATCAGTTTGTTGTGGCATATACCTGGATTCTTGCCTTCACTACGAGATGGACGAGCTGTAGGCTTAGGGAACTTTGTCCCTTCCAAAGCTTTGGCAGCTGCCGCATGTTGCGCTTTTTTAATACTAGTTCCTTCAGCCTCCCAGTGCTGGTCCCCGAGAGTCAGTTGCACTGTAAACACCTCAAAAATAGAAAACATGAATTTTACTATGAGCTGCTTCAGAATTCACATAACTTATTAGACCCTCTTACAAAAAACAGTGAGTCTTTTAGTGATGTAAAAGTTGAGAATATGGTAATCAAAGATTTCCTCAACTACCATGTCATCTCAAATCCTGAACACTTTGGACAGGAATAGGATTCTCCTGATTACTAAATGAAGAATTTCACAATAATTGCAGCTAACAACTGTCCCGCATACTGAATGAAATCATACAGGCCAAAAACCAAAAGACACAGTGTCTATAGAAGTGACAGCTACATGGAGAGGTGATATGCCAACATTACTCTGAGCAGCAGCCTTGAAATTCAGACTTTTTTGTTCCACATAACTGAATTCTGGCTTTAATACGGGGAGGGTGGGTGGTGTTAATGGTATTTTTCAGTAATTTGAAGAAAGGTGAGTTCATGCTGCACCATAAAAGCTTCTACATGCCCACAGGTAAGCACAAGCCTATTTGATTACAGAGCAAAGCTCTGTGGCAATTCTATTTAAGTATGTGGGATAAGGAAGGCTATATATTGGCCTCAATTTTCACAAATGAATCAGACAACAGCAAGTCAAGGTTTCCCTGGTAATTAAATGAAGTTTAATTTCAACCATAATGAAAACACAAGTGAACAGATGCTCTGAATGTTATTCCAATACTTTTTGTAAATGCAAACCTTGAATCCTTTGCACATTGAAGCTGAAAATACACATATTTTGGATAAAATATTTTAGTTCTTAATATTATTCAATTCCAAGGCAATTCCTCTAACATACAACTTATGAAAGTGTAAGAGCATGAACAGCAGCAATAAGAAATTTATATGAATATTTACCTTAGAATGAGCTGGACCTTGCTCACTCAAAAGCTTATACTCAGGCTGAATCTTGTTGAAACGGGCTAACTCATTCACAAGACACATTGGGGTTTTCTCTTTGGGGTTTGCCATGTTTGAAGGAGCTGAAAGTTTACATAAAATCAGATAAATGAAAAAGTGTTGATGAACTCTACTACAGTTTTTAATAAAAAAAAAAAATCTCACTGGCTTAGCATTTAGCTGTCTGCAATACAGCACTTCTCAGAAAAGACTTGCTGGAATAGGCAGCTCTGCTCATTAGCCAAACTGGCAATAACCTACTGAAGTTTGGAATTTCCAAGCAGTTTGCCTGCCTAAAAGACAGCACCATTAAACTTAATGTTTTAATGCAAGCCAGAAGTATGAAGTTAGGAGACTCCCGCATTTAGCTTGCATCTTATGCAGCACATTTCAAGGAGCAAATCTTCTAAGTATTCATCATGGTCACTTGCTTTGAATAATTTCAGAAACTCAGTTAATTTGTTTTTCCTTCACCTATTTTTCCCTACTACTTTATTTATTACCTTTTATTTGTTCTATTATATTTTATTAGCACAAAATATTTATCATTAAACTGACATAAAGATAATAGAACTAAACAAACTATTTCAAATAACACATTATTTATACTTAAAACAAGCTACTTGTAGAAAAGATGAATAGTAATGTTTTAAAAATTCAGTGTTATAAAATTTTAAGTATCCTTTACTATTACAAACATTTCAATTAATTGTTAGAACTTTGTGGGAAAGTATGTTTCTGTCTGTCAGATTTCATTCAACAGGGAGAAAGCATTACAAGTTACTGTAGTTGGATAAATATTACTTTTAAAATATTTTTAGGTGCAAGACATCAGGAACTTATCATGCCAAACTATAAACACCAAGAATACATACACTTAACAGACACTCAATCTTACCTGCAGCTGCATTGGTGGATGTAACTGATGCAGAGGGTAAAGCAGAGTTTTGGATAGGTCTACCTGCATTTTCAGAGGGCAAAGAACTAGTAGTAGAAGGAATACTCAAAGGCTGTGAAAGAGATGGGGTTTTATTCAATATTTGGCTCCCTGCAATGGCAGCAGAAGGATTTTGAATTTGAACTTGAGACATGTTCACTTCCAACCAGAGCAGATTATTGTAGGTAAATAGCTTTGAATGCAGGCAAACTCAGTGCGATGAAGCCGAATTGCTGACCTAAAATGTAATGACAAAAAAAAGATTATACTAAATATTTAGTATTCTTTAACTAACAATCTATTTAAATTATTTTTCCATTATAAAAAAGGGCAAAAGAGGAAAAATCATTCAATCAAGCATCCATTGTTTCAGTTTTGTATGCAATAGGGCACTTATGCATTCAGTTTTAACAGCACATTCCAATCTATGTGCCCTATCATTTAAGTTCCACATTCCTTCCATTTATAAAAAAGTAGTATAGAAGCTTTATTTATGCCTGCTCATTTAAGATCAACTACCCATCTGTTTTTCCCATCACTGAATCTACTGACAAAGCAAATTCAGTTACTTAAACTGATAGTCACTGCTTATATACTAAAGAAAGAGCAACTCTCATGAACAGATTACATTTCACGCGTTCTACCACTTGAAGATAAAGTCCTTCAATTGGAAGGGCAGCAATAAATACAGCCTTTACAAAATGACTGTTTAGAGCATGCACCCTTTATTAGAATTGTATACATTTTCCATTTTCCCCCAGGATCACCAAGAAGAACCTCAAGCCACTTATGAGGGGAACACAACTGGTGTCCAGGAGAAAATGCCGGTTGCTACAGCCAGGAAAAGAGAAGGTGTAAGAGTTCATAAACTTTATAAGCTACATGTGTTTTGAAGGTTACTTCTATTTAAGTCAGAAAGTGTCTCAGTCACAGCTCAAACATCAATTTAGAGTTATTTGGCCTTGCAACACTGTAAGCAAGCATCGAAAATGCTCACAGGCATTTATGTTCATTTAAGAAAAAACACCTCCAAGTGACGAAGAACTCGCACCAGTCAATGTGAAGTATTGTGATAGGTCTTTCCTCCACTGACAAATTAGCATTAGATTTCTCTTACACATGGATGCAACATTATCTTCATGCTCAGACAGTTAAACCTAAATATATACTAACAGGTTGCCAGTCTGAAGGCTATCACTGCTGCCAGAGCTCAGCTGCCCATATCCGCTTACGATCCACATATCAATTTATTTATTAAAAATAAATTCTGCAGCCAAGTGAATACATTTTACACACAGAGGCACACACACATTCACAAATGCACTGGTCATCTACAGATTTTATTAGGGCAGCAAAAGAAGGCTTATTCTTTCATAATTTATTGCTGAAGAGGAAAAGAGAAATCACTGCTCCAGATAACACCAGGGGGCTATTAGTAGCAACACAACTTCACCACTGCTCTGTAACCTTCAAATTCAGAACCTGTGAATGGACTTCAAAATGTAAGGGGAGCAGCAATGACTCGGAGTGAAGTTTTTAGTTAGTTACTGACAAAATGAACCTATGAGGAGAACCTAGGTTAATACTTTCATGAAGAGGAGAAAAGAAGCTACTGGAAAACAACAGGTACACAAACAAATCTTATCATCTGGAATATTTTTACTTTGAAAAAACATCATAAACATGTCAGGCTTATCATAGTACGGGTTGGATAACTTTGGTTTTTCCTAGAGAGCAAAATTAGTTCAGCTCTCATTAGTTCAGAAGCCCTATATGTAGATTATACTCAAAACAAATCCTATATTTGACTACTGAATTTGCAGAAGTTACACACTGGGTGCATTATAACTGTGAAAAGGGTATTAGGGCATTTATCTAAAGGAGCTCCAAGAAGTTGTAAGACAAAGACGAAAAGGATCTTAGAATAAGACTCCAAGGTAATTTTATAATCACTAAGTTTCATTTCTAGGAGCATCACTAGAAACACTGAAAATTTTCAAACATAATACGACAATAATAATTGCCTGGAAAAGACTATAAAGTCTTGCAGGGCAATGAAAAAAGCAAATTCTCTTTAAGGTCCGAAGTGCAATGCCCTTCAAAGTAACCAAAGTTAAATGGTTTCTAATTCACACATTTTGAGCAGAAGATACCTTTTTTTCTTTTTATTTTGAAGTCAATAACATCAGGATCTTTCAGATCATGCTGGAAAGGAAGTCTGAAATTAATCTCAGAAAACTCTGCCTACAGGCACTTTGCTTTTAGAGCAAGGCACTATCCTTCATTTATTTGACATCACCTGGTCTTAGGGAACATGGTATTTCAGCTCTAAAATACATGCATTAAAGTGGTTTTCTAGTCAACTATCACACAAATGCAGAGAAGAACAGTATACCTTGTTATACTTTTTTTCTCCAGGAAGGGAAGTCCCTGACAAGGATATTATTAGTTCACTTTCTATATTTACAGCAGAGTACTACAGAATCCCAGACTGCTCTCCACCAGGATCTCTCTCCATCAAGAGTTAGAACTATCAGTGTTAGGCTTGAAAAAGCTTTTCTATAAACACCTCTGGTTAGAATAATATTCAGGAAAGACAATTCAGCTACTATTCACAAACATCTGTGGAGGCTTGAGGTTACATCCTACTGCTGGAAACAATAAGGTTTTGGAAAACGATCCAATTTTGAATAGGCTACAGCTGTGCACATTCCACAACTGGACAAAAAAAAATGCTGCAGACACATCAATACCTCATAACCTGCCTAGGTTAAGGTTAAGGCTCTGCTTAAGCAGAGAGACCAATTGCCCAGCTTCAGCAGTCTGGCTGCTCAGTCACATCTAAGGGGACTGGGGACCCAGGGAAGTGTTTGAAGCACACCTCGCTGGAACTCACCACATGCCCTCCCCCAACCTTTCGACAGACTGGAAAAGTTCAGCCTTTATGTACCCTCTGGGAACCCAACAGACTTCCAACATCACAAGAAACGAAGTATTGAGAGTCTAAGCAAGCTCACTTTATGCATCTGTAAGACAGTAACAACCCCACTCACCCTTCTTCCCAAAAGGCTCTGCAATTACAGCCATGTGTAGCCATGATGTGATGACCACAATTACTGTACAAATACCTGCCTCTGGAGCCATTAATCTAGCAAGAAAGCAAAGATGTATTCAACAGGATCATGCGAGTGCTCCTTTCCATGACTGTTTCTAAAGGTGGAGGAAGGAAAAGCTGCAATGTCTAGCCAAAAAAAAATTTTAAGGACTCAGTAAGCTGTATCTGCACTTGAAATACAAATGTGAAACCTGTGGAACACACTGCTGCTCAAGGATTATCCCCAAGACACTCAAGTAGCTGAGTACTGGGCATGCCAGTCTTCTGCCACAGCTGAGTAGAAACTTATTATCAGGGAGAGAACTGAACTGCAATGAAAATAAAACCTTTCCAATGAATGTATAATTTTCAACCTAAGCGAATACCATGCTTGTTTCTATATAAATTGCTTACATCATCATCTTTCTCTCCCCTTCGCCAATACACCAATCTCATGTTTTTATATTCAGATCAAAAATTCAATCTACACCCTGTAAGTTATCACCAATTCAGAACTATTTCAGACTTCATCAGACTGAATTCAGGCAGAACCAAAGCAAAGCAGGCATTAAAAATATCTTGTGGATTGTTGAAATTCCACTTTACAAACTTCTGACAATTTTAGACACTAAGTAGTAACTTACAAGATCATACCTTGTAAGTTTATACATACAAATAAATATTATGTTTTCTTTTTAAAAACATTTACCTCATTCTTTGAAAAGCAACTTCAAAGAACGGGCTGACAAAACAAACTGGAATTTTGTTGGCAATTTTTCAGCTACCTGTGAAGTTTACGATACTGTGGTTGAGTCGTGTGAAGTATTTCACGAGGGTATAATAACTCACTGTCCATCATCGCACATTTAATTATAAGTTATTTGGGCATTAGAAAAGGGTTTACAGTTCTGTTACAAAGCAATATGCCCTCTACCCTGTAACAGGCTTACAAAATCCCAACTACCCAAGAAAAAGCACCATAATCTAGAAAGCAGAGGCTAACAACTTATAAAGGCTGTTTCATTGGATACAGAAACAAAGAGATGCCAGAATTTCAAGTGATTTTGACATGTAATCAGGGGTTAGCGACTTCAAACTTTTCAAGACAAGTACTAGTACAAATAACTGACCCTAAACAATACTCGAGACATCGCTAGAACTTAAAGCCACCCACAAAAATTGAAAGATAGGCCAATGAACAAACGTTTTACTCATACCATCTTAGCCAGCAGCTAATCACATAACTTGCTCCTTTTCCACCCTTTCACACCTACTTTTTGCTAACTCAGGCATTAATATTTCAAATTTTATCGAGACAGTGTTGCACTAGAATATTATCCTCATGATGGCAATGGCTGCCATCAAACAATTCAGTGACCTATGGGCAATAACAAGCTTAGAGAGATGGATTTTCAGATGACAGAGCACTCTTCCCCACTCCGGTTTTCACATTTTTATTTTATTTTGGTGCACCAATGCCTGGAATATTCCCAGAAATTTTGAATACAGTGCAAATTTCAGAAGTCACTAAGGTAACCAAAAGGCAAGCAAAGAAATGCACAAAGATGTTAACATAGTCTCAGTTAAATAAATTAAAATCTTCCTATATAAAAGAGAGAATGTAACATTTTCAGATAAAACTTCTCTTGGGGCTTTTTTGTGTTCTAATTCTCAAAGGTGTTGCTGATAAAAGTCTGAGGATCAAACAAGAAACAGACACTTCCTGTGAATAATAATGTTTTACCACAACTTGTGGTTTCTTTAATATGATGCAAACAAAAGGTAAGAAACTTAAACGTTTTCAGTAAGTTTCCTGTACCTTTAGGAGATCCAGAGAGTGAAGATTTGAATTTTTAGTTCTGAATGGGGTATTTATGATGGAGGATGCCTAAAAGGAAAAACAGAAAGTTAGCATTTTGCTTCCTAAAGCTAAAAAAAGATCTTCTGTAGTGAATGTTTCACCACTACACTGAGTTTGCCTCATCTAAGCATTTGGGTGACAAGAACTTGTATGACCATTAAATTCTCACCGACAGACTGCTCAATGGAGCTACGTTTTTCCAAGCAGAAATTCCAACCTGATCCAAGAGTCTTCTTTCCTTACCCTTTCCCTAAACCCAAGTGATTTTTCTTACACAAATGGTGGAATCTCACAATACTGCTCTTTCCTCCTGTAGTAAGGCTTCAGTTCTGTAGAAATTAACCTTCTGCCTACCAGCCCTAGAGATCAGCTACTGAAATTAGACCCAGACCTTAATTCACAAAGCCAAACCAAAAGCGAGCCACTATCCTGAGAAACTCTGGCAGCTGTTAACTGCAAAGAAATTACAGAAATTTTACCTTTTGGCTACATTTCCAGTCTAACAATTTCACTCATAAATAGGCATATAAAAAAAATTCAACCTAGCTAAAACAATTATGGAATAAAATTGTTTTAGCATTGAATATGAAACCTGTCACTGCATGGACTGCTCTAAATGGAAATCAAAATGTGTTTTATTCTGCTTATAAATATAGCACAAACTGTTTAATCCTCCTTTTCCATGACTAAAGCCAACTGTGTGCAGATGCTAGCAATATTAGCACCAGCAACAAAATGGGTAAGATCTCAATCTTCATTAAGGCTGGAAGAGGACATAGACAAAAAAGGATCTTGAATTTACTTCAGCCAGCCACTTCAAAATCCTACACCAAATCTCTGAACTGTAACCAGTTATCTTGGAGGAGGCCTGCAGAACAGATGACGATACAGAGCCTGGAAAAGGCAGACATTGTGCCTATTTTTTTTAACTGGAGAGTGAAGGAAGAAGACAAGAGGATTGCAAGTTTTCTTCCCAAAGTTTTCCTGAAGGCTTAATTAAGCAACTGGAAAACAAGGGAATGGATAATATTCTCAAGCAGGATCAAAACCAAGTTGAGTAAATTCTCTCCAGCCACCTCTGGTGGTCTAACCAGGCTGAAAAATGAACCACTTGATCTCAGCAGGAACAAGGGGAAGGTTCTGAGCAGGCACTGTCTGCTGATCAAATGCAGGACAGAAAAACCACCAACTGACACCAGCAGAGTGGGAGAAGAGTTACAACCAACACAGTATCATTACCCAACACAAGCCAATGCTGCCAGACTCTTTTAGAAAAGGCAATCATTATACTAAGGTGTAGAAATGGAAAAATAGCCTGAGAGGTACAATAGTCCTTCTACTCTGTAATCCCTGTCACTGAGCCCTCAGCTGGAGCACAGCATCCAGCCATGGGTGGTACCATGCTTCAAGACAGATGTGGACCCAGTTAGCAAAAACAAAGGAAAAGCACAAACACTCAGCTTTAGAAACACATAACCTGTAAGAACACTGAAGGATCTGGGCTTGTATATCCTGAAGAGCAGAAGGCTGGCTGGGGCCTGGCTACTACTCCAAGTGCATAAAAGGTTTTTGGAGTGGAAAAGAAGAACCTGTTCTTTGTGCTTAAAGTGACAGAACTAGAGGCAAGAGGCTTAAAAGTGCATCAAGAAAACACTTTGATAGTAATGATTGCAATGAACTATCCTGCTTTGGGTGACAGAGGTGACTTCACTGTTGGGAAACGGAGTCATTGATACACATCCATTTCGGATGAGGATAGAATGACAGACCCCACACTGCCAAGGGAGGGATGACTTCACTCCCTCGGGTCCCTCCCAGCCTGGATTCCCAGAACTGTGAACACACTTCAGTGTACCTGACTGTAACAGCCCAGGATCAGAGGAAGACAATGGCCTTGTTGTTAACAGGTTTGGCAAGAAGGGGGATCTCACACGGGTCCTACCGCAGATTTACTCTGAACCACTTGAAAATACAAGAGAGAGTAAATCCTCAGATAGGTTTTGTTTGCTGCCAAGACCAGGATATGGAAAAGTGTCTTATTCCTTAGGATGTGAACATTCAGAAGGCTGGAAGCTATGACGCTCTCGTTATGCTACTTGTTAGGAACTCGCATGTGTAGCCCATTAAAATCTCCTTTGCATTCATTCATGACCCACCACCAGAGAGGGCTTTTTATGGAACAAGAACAGAGCAGAATGAGAAACAGAACAGACACCAGATAAAACCATCAAGATTCAAATTACAAGGACTTCTTGACATCATCAGCTGAAGTCATGTCACAAATATCCAAGAAAAGTTTTAGCTACAGGAAATGAGGTTTTAACTTAACCATCATTTCTTTCTGAAAAGTGGCTCTGTAACATCGTGCATCTGAACAGTTACTGACCCTCCAGTCACGGCAAGGAAGGTTGATTCTTCCTTATCAACAATGAACTCAAAGCAGAAAGTTCATTTATCCGTATTTCAGAGGAGCAACTCAAGAACAAACCCCGACTCCTATCCCTGCAAAAGGACCTAAGTGTCCAAGGTGGGGGCTTGGCAGAACTGAAACAACCACCCCAGCTGTGGAATGCACAGCAGTCACTCACTCACCCCTTTCTCACCTGCCTGTAGCTCTGTTGCCACTCCACCAACATCAACCACCCCTCGCTCAGGTAAGAGCACAGCATTGCAGCAGCACTTCCCTGCCAGGCAGGAACAATCTGCTGAGCTGGTCTGACAGAGGAGGCCAATCCCCCCCCGACCAGATCAGAAGTTATGGGCACATTAAAGGCAGGCCACTGTTCAATACCACTTCCACCTGGTGTTTGCAGACTGGGCAATATTACAGTGCAGTCATTACCAAGACAAAATAGTGGTTAGAAAGGCTCCTTCTATCCTCCTGTTTTTAAAATAGGTTCTAAAGAACTCAAATGTGGTGGCTGAGTCTCTTTTGTCCCACACTTGACCATTCTGGAGTGTGAAGAATGAATTTCCACAAATTCTAGAAGGTTCTAGGAAATGGTTTGTTTCTTAATATACCATTGAAAAACCTACACCAGTGGTAGCTTTGCAATATGTGACATAAAATTTTAAGTGTTTGACTTCTGAAAAAGTGTTTGAGAACAACATCTAACTATGTACAATTGGAAAGTCTAAATAAATATTCACTACCAAACAAGATGAAAAAAGACAACAAATTTTACAGGCTATTTACACAAAATGTAAAACACTGGCTGGACAATGTTTTCTTCTTCAATTTTTTTCTATATTTGGGCAAGACAGGGCACATCTCAAAGGCAACATTCACTGTAGAAAGAGATTATGCTCTTTTGAGTACTGGTAAGATGAATTTTCAAGGGTGGAAACACTAAATATTAAGCAAATTATTCTGGGAGCCAAGACATGGATTGTTAATAAGAGAACAGGTGATGAAAAGTTAAAATTTGAAAGTAAAATCTGACCAGAAAGAGGAAACTAGCAGATGTACACATAAACAGCTCCAAACATAATGCAAAATAATCATAGAATCATTATGGTTGGAAGGGACCTCCAGGGTCATCAAGTCCAACCTTTATCCCATCATATTCCTAACCATTAGGCCATTAATAAGCCAGAAAGTAATCAATCATGAATAAAGACAAATGCTTCCTTCTGGCTGAATTAGTACACTGACTTTTTTTTCCATGCAGTAGAACAGGTCAAAAAAGCCCACTGACACAGTTCCCAGTTAAACATGATAATCAGTGCACAGATCTCCTCTGTTGTTCCAGTTGCATCTCTAAGAACTTTATTAATCAGCCATGATCCTAGACAAAGCAATTAATATTTTTTTTGAAAGTCTGTATATCCTCAGAATAAAGTTGCTGTTCTCCAGCAGGGCAGTTTTCAGTTTTGGTCTGACTTTCTACACTTGCACCACTCCAAATTTATGTCAAGCTGTAAATGCTTTATTTTGCCACAAAATACTGAATACTTTGACTGACTGGTACTGAGTGAAAAAACGATTGATGAGAAATGTTATGAAAAATTTCACACAGAGATAAGAGTGGCTGCTTAAATTAATAATAAAAAACAAATTGTATCTTGCATACATCCTTTAAGGAGAGTTTTGGGATGAGATTTTATCCAACATCAAAAAATAGAAAATATAGTAAAAAATTCAACCTTTAAATTTTCATCAAGTGACAGCCAGTGAGTGACTGCAAAACTTTGAACACAGGAATTTGTTGCATATATGAGATGATCACTAGAGAAATCTGAGATCACTTTTTTACATCATAGCTATAGCTGTATCATTAAAACTCAAGTTTTGATGTTCACTGATATTTCAAAAGAACACACATCTGCAGTGTGAGCAAGGGAGGGAGGCAGTACACTTGCATGATCTAGTGAGAAGAAGGATTTTATAAATATACTCTTCCAAAAGCAGACAAAGGACTTCATTGAGATATTTTATTTCACAGCTATACACACACCTAGCTTTCATTTACATTCCAAATGATCTCCCTCACAGGTTTGCCTTAAAACTGCCAGAAAAGCAATGACAAAAATGCCCAACAGATGAATAAATCTGAAAAAATGGCTGTAAATAGTACTAGCTATAGCATCACCTAGATGGACAACCCAGAAGAACCAAACCCCGTGAGAGCCAGAAGCTGTGTGAAGATTTTAAAAGGAACTTGTTGCTGTTACATCTGAAAAACCAGAGTTGTGATCAACAACTGGTGACAGGGGAGGCTGGGGGAGTGATGGCTGCCCAAGCCAGGGGGCACTGAGGAGAAAGGGTGACGGTACCGGTGTTCAGGAGAAAGCCAGTGCTGCTCACACCAGCTGTCTGGGGGCTGGCACTGAAATCTGTGCAGGGAGAAGGCTGGGGGCGTCTCCTGCTGCTGTCACTGTACCTACACCTTTCTGGGAACAGTCAGACAAGTCTAGTGCAGGCTCGGAGTTGTGCTGCCGAGATCATGTGCCTCTGGGACTTCGCAGAGTCTCTGCCTGTTGTCACCCTCTCTGGGTAATCTGGAGGGGCCGGATGGCTGCAGCCCCGTTCTCCAGGGGGTTCAGAGAGCCTAAACCCGCTGTGCTGCCACCACCCCCCGTTCCCGTGGGGCCGGAGCCACCACTGTCCCCCTCCGAGGCGCAAGCGGGATTTTGGGCAGTGAGGAATCGCCAACACCCCCTGCCCGGGGAGGCCAGGGCTGGTGCCC
>VZRW01007582.1:1748084-1775966 GCA_013398125.1 Aegotheles bennettii | reverse complement strand
CGGCACAGCGGGACCCCCGGCACAGCGGATCTCCCCGGCACAGCGGATCTCCCGGGGCCCGGCCCCCTCGGTGTGCTCCGCGCTCCCGCCCTGTTGGGACAGAGCAGCCACACGCACAGCAAATCCCCATTTTCACTTCCCTAAGAGCATTTCTGGGAAAAGAGGAAGAGGGGGAAAGGGAAGAGTCAGGAGCCCCCGCAGCCTGCGCTGCCTGAGGAGAGCGGGGTGTGCGTGCGGCGGGGGGGAGGGGACAGGTTAACACCGTTAAACCCCGTTAAACACCCGAGTGGAGTTGGTCTGAGTAAGGAGGTAACAGCAAATGTCAGCAAACACAGCCAGGGAAGAGCATTTGGACAAAAAATCGCTAATTTCAACACACGTGGGTGGGAAGAACAAACCCGTGCTGAACCTAGGAAGGCAGACAAGTAAAACCAGTACCTGCACACACACGGACAAACCTTGGAGCAGGTGTTGCCCAGGAAAACGGCTCCACAGCTCGTGGCACAGCTGCACACAACCAACACAACGTAGCTGCAGCTGATGGCATCTAAACTCAAGGTCTGCACTGGGCATGTGAAACGCACACAAGGAAGATCTGTTTCTATGCACAGCTTCCATCTGCCCCCTCCATCTACCCCTCTTGTTTCCCGAGGCTCCCTTCCTTGCCCAACAGCCAATAATTAACTGCCCATAATTAACTGCCACTACCTTACCCATGGCTCCCATGATTTGTGATTGTTTTCACTGGACTCTTCAAATCACTACCTGGAGTGAATCCATGTGCATTAGCTAGGTCAAACCAAGATAGGAAATTATTTATTTTGCATTGAGAAAGCAAAAATGCCAGCATGCCACTACTGAGGTCTATGATTTACAGTAATTTTAGATTGTCATACAAATTGAGCCTTTAAATATTGTTATGGTGCTCCAGATGCCATAGCTCCTGAAAGAAGAGTGAACACTACATTAACAGCAGCATGCAGCTGCCCACTGAACTTCCCTTCCTGGGTCACTGCAGCAATCGAAATGCCCTACAAAATTTAAGTAAATGCCATCATTATTTTTTTTAATCATGAAGTATTTTACAGACATTACTTTTCCTGACCTGTATGATTTCTTAAAGCAATACAGCTGCTTTTTATAACAAACCTGCCCTAGCAAAGAAGCTAGCAAAGCTTACAGTACATATTAAAACAGTCCCCAGTTGTGCCAGAATAGGTCAATCCATTCTGTCAGAAAAAGATAACTATGAGAACTTTTTGGTTTAGAAATATTTTATCTTTCTTAATAGGTAAAAATACATTTTAAGTTACAAGGTTGCATTTAAATGCTGTGGCAGCATTACATTGCAAGTCAGTAAATTTTGCCATTGTTTGGCAAAAAAACGTGGCACCCAGCCCACATTTACTAACTGAACACATGAAATGCAAAAGCCTTCATATTTAGTGGGGAGAATCACAACTACAACATTTCAGCAAAACCAAATAAGAAATAAAAACCAATATACCTAAAGCTCCATCTCCATTTCTGTATTTAATACTGATATGGATTCCAAAGATACCATAAAGAAAATACATCATACACTTAAAATCAGTTGACAATGTAACATTTAAAAGACATTCTCCAGTATATAAGTATATAGATATATAGATCCCATATCACATTTAAACATCTATTTGTGTGTTCTTGTGGTCTGTTGCATAATAATATGTGCTGTTAGATGCTTTAATTATTCCAAGCCAGCAACAGTTACATTTCAGAAGGAAATGAAATTTCAACTGTTGTGTAATCGTTACTGCAAGGCTCAATGTTGTCTTTAACAGAAACAACATTTGTGGAGGTTTTTTTGTAGGAAGTTAGGTGGAGACAGGGCATTACAACTCTATCTGTATTTTTTTTTCAGATTGAGTTACATTAAAAATTCAGTACTATGTTCTCTTTCTCCAGAAAACTGTGAATGTCTGGATAAGTGTAAAATCTGCACGACTGGGACAAAAAGTATTCACAGCCAGATTACAAAGTCGAACATAATTTAAGCAAGTACATATGTAACTCAAAAGTCTGAGAAACACTTGGCACACCACCTCAAATATCCAACACCTTTGTCCTTTCATTTGAGGGATATTTACTCCACTAGTATGTGTATGATTATTAATTATTCAAAAGTGTTACAAAAGACTTTTCCACTCTTCTTTTGCAGCAGCTCAAACAAGGACAGAGACCTATTTCTAGCTGGTAATTAGTAAAACATGTGAAACTTGCATTTTGTTTTATGAAGGAAGCAGTATCGTAATTACAGTATTTTCAGATGTTCATGTAGAAATCTGATATTTGTTATTAATATATTTTCTTTCTTAAATACTTCAAAATACCCCTTATATCAGGCACAAAACCAGAGTGAATTTCTCCTCACAGCTTTTGAAAATGAAAACTTTTAACTAGGAAGCTAAATATAAGAAGTAGCTGCGCTAAAACCCCTTTATTCTGCTTTTCTGACATGATTTTCATTTATAGCAAAATATCTTTTACTTTCTGTTATTACTTTATTATTATTTTCTTCTATTCTCATCTTGAATACAATACAGTAAGTCCAGCATAAGCTTTGACCTCATGTGAATTAGATTATTATTATTTTGAGAGAAAATTCTAAAGCCTATAGTCACTTTGCAACTAGCTGCCAACAGAAGTCACTGAGCTCTTCATGTACTAGCTGGTACCTACTATTATAGCCCATATTCCTCAGTAACACCTCAAATTTCCTCTAAATTATATAAAAGGCAATAATGACTTGATTTAAATAAGGAAGGGTAGAAAGCTTAGGGAAAATCAAGCATTTACCCTGCTTCTGATAGCTAGGTAGGTTTATAGGCAATTTAAATTTTGGCAGAGAAGTCATGCCTGGAGCACATCTTTGTCAGTTAACAACTGCACAAGTTTAAAAGCAAATGCCCAAAAGAGGAGAAAATGTCTTTGTAATACTTCTGCTGAGGGCTAGAAGAACATGCATGACTCCTCTCTTTTTTGTTGTTGATGGAATACACAAAACAGGTGTCCTTGAATTTAAGAAATATTCTACCATTGTCAATTGCAAGAGAATTGGCTACTTATTTTCAGAAGTGTTTTAGAACATCTCAGGTCTTGGGCAGGAGTTAATTGTTCAACATTCAATTAGATGCTTCCAAATACCCAGAAGATCCAGTGACACCAGGTGTTTCCAGCCTGAGCTTTCTAAAGAAACTCGTATTTGCCTAATCATTTAACAAGGAGGACTTCAAAGGGCGGCCTAGAGAAGTCCAACAATCTTGTAAAAAACTGTTACAACATCACTTGCATCAGTTTCCACTAAGATAGATATGGTTGGAACATCTGTGTTGGCTTTCAGATCCTGAGAATGGGAGGTGACAGAAGCAGCAGTAAGGTCTCCACCTAACTGAAGCCGAGGGCACTGCCAATAACATGTGCCTGTACTCTGAAGCACACACGTGCTTGCCTGCACTACACTTGAAAAGTTCATTTCCCTGAAAGGGTGAGTGCTCTATATAAACACTTGCATGCCTTATGAAATCTGCCGAGCAAGTCAGGACTAAATAACATGTCACTAACAGAGCCACAGCAATGTCTACAAAGTCTAAGTTACTCAACTCTGAGTGAACTAAAGGACAAGTATGCCACTAGTATTTGTTGATCTGAAGTCACTTAGGCACTTACACACGGAATGTCTGTCCAACAACAAGAAGTCACACGTTGCAGGAACTGCAAGGTAGTGAACATCGAGATTCACTGATCATTTTCCATTCAGATGAGCCAATTTCTCTTCAGCTACCTCTCAAAAAGGTTCTGGCTTGTTGCTGTAAATCCTGTCCAGTTCCATCCGTGCTGGTACTGGTAAGATACAAAACATCTGTTCACTAACTGACATGTCTCAACAACGTATCCCCTAAAGAAATCTTGCTTAGAGCTGCAGAACTAAAATGGTCTAATACGAGCCCCTTAATATTGCATAGTGCTGAAGAACCCCATTCCAGCACAAGGCTATCTAGCATCCATGCATAACAGGCTGTCTACTTGAATAGATGCAAAGGTAACATGTCAAATTAGTGTTACATGACCACCAGTACCAATTTAATTTTGGTTCTGAGGCTGACAGGAAATAAAAAGGTCTGCAAGTTCTCTGTAGAATTGTTCTCCCTATTTTCCAAGGAAAAAGACAAAGCTCCAGAGCAGATCCAGTTCTGAGCATCCTTTTGGCTTGCAGGTTTTGAATGACCACAGCTCAATTAACACTGACATTTGAGGTAGGCATCCAGTTCCTTGCAAATGTCTTAATTCTCCCATGGGGTTTCAGCCTGCCTATTGAAATTCATCCTGCAAGGCGCTTCGGCAAACTTCTAACACACATCACAGTCTCTCTCACCAGCATTAAGGCAGATGCTTTTCATATTCACCACTGTATTATTTCACTCAATGCTTTCACTTCACACCTAGGAACAAAGAGGGTCTGACACTGCGTGACATATCAGATTCAAGAAAACCTGTTGATGCTGACTCATTTAATACATTTTTAGGCACTTAGTAGTTTAAATCCATTGTCTAACAAGCAACTAATTTCTTTATATATTAAGAGATACGGCCAGCATGCACTCTCACATGGCAGCCACAGACACTAAGGAAGAACTGAAAGACAGCTGGTTCTGCCCTGTTTCACACTCAGTAAATTCAGTAACTTTCTTGATACAAAACCCAGCTTCAACAGGCATTCTAGCTAAAAAACACAATTCTGATTCAAGTCATCTGCACAATTTCTATGGACAAATAACTAAAAAAAAATATGTCATGTATGACATTGCTTAGGATCACAGAAGTCTGAGACTTCACTCTTATTCAGGAGTTTTTTCCAGTCTCTATAATTAGTTATATTTATATACCTGCAGTACCAGTGCTCTAAAAGCCTATGGTCTAGTAGTTTGGTGCCCAGGCCATCTGAGAACACAGTAAGGCTAAGGCATTTAACTAGTCACTTCCACAGCCTAACTACAAGGTAAACCGATGCACTTGGAATTCAAGGCTACCAAACGTAATCGGTATATTTATGAGGAGACAGGGAGAACATCTGAGTTAAGTTTAACTCTAAGATCACTGCCACAGTTTAAATACGTAACTAAAAATCCTCTTGGAGACTGATCCCTGCTCTAGGAGGGTGTATTACTTGCTTTTACTGCACTATACTGACATGTCTTGTGGAAAGAGAAGGGGTGCACCTGTTGATGAATATCAGGAGCTATAATAGCTTTTGATCTTCTGCCAAAGTTTTCGGTTTGCTCTGTATGATTCTACCATGTATTTAAACTATTACTTAAAGAAAAATCCTCACAGTCCCACTATTTTATATTCTACCTTAAGTTTAAAATATGGTCTTTTTTTAAACCAGCTACATTCTTCTAAAACAGTAAGCGCACAGTGACAGGCATTTTAAACAAGTACTTCTTATTTATTCACAATTTAGATAAAGTTTAAGGAAAGACAGAAGAAATACAAAGGACAACATCAAAATGAAAAGGAATTTTAGTGAGTAAGGTGAGTTTCTACAGCCAGTGCTCTCCATACATTTCAAAATGTTACCCAAACACTGCAGATGCAGATTTCAAATAAATCCCATAACAAACCGCTATGACTATTCCCTTTCAAATTAAACTGGGAATGGAAATTAGCCACCTTTTATCTATGAGTACACAAACCACCAAATTCTTTCAGTTTCTGCTTAAAGCCACATTTATCTTTTTCAAGATGGATTCTGCAATACATTCTCAAATAGCATTTTTCATTTGTCTGAGCTCTGCTATAAAAAAAGTCAGTGTTAACCTTCTGTAGAACCAAACAGCTTTTGATCTTGTTTGTGGAATATGGGCAACTCAGTGCAGTGTCACACTTGCAGCTTGGAGGTATCCTTGGAGATACTGCAACGCTTCTGCATTCAGACTAGTACTCAGCATTGATGGAACCTTAAAACATACAATAGAGCAGAAGTGTCAATGTGTGCATACATTAAACTACTGCTATATCCTGTTAATCACTGTGTCAACATATGGTACAAACAACATCCTGAGAGCAGCAGTTTTTCATTGTGAAAGTAGTTGCTGGAATTACAATTCCTGATGCTGACAGTTTCACGTACTACTTAGCTGAATCAAATATGAGAGTAGAGAAAACCTTCAGTTATTAAAGCAGATATTTGGATGCAGCAAATATCAGATCTCTCAGACAATCTTTACTTAGCAAAATCTTGAAGAAAACAAAGACCCTATGGGTTTAAAATAGTTAACTGTAAATTTAACTTGTTTAAGTTTACCTGAAATTTCCCAAGTACATTCAATTGAACTGGACACAAATATTAGTTATATATCAACAAGCAGACAAATTTTCATTCAAGAAATGGTATATTTTAGCTTATTGCTAAATTAAGTAATGTGAAAATATGGCCTAAGTTTACTAGGGAAAAAGCCTTTGAAAAGCTCTGTTCCATTAAAGAATAAAAGAGAGCAATACCTTGCATTCTGGTTGTAACATACTTCATTTTGCTGATTATCAAACGTTAGCAAAAGAGACCCATTATCAAAAAAGCATTTATTTTCTATAGCATTTAACATTAGCATGCCATGTATAAAAGTCACCTACCCTGCCTGGACATGCTGTAGACAGTTTGTGAAGAGACTGTGCCAGATGGATTCTAGGATTGTTCACCATTTGACCTACAGGATCGTGTTCTTTTTTCCCAGCAAAGGCTAGCTGAGAGAAGGCAGTCTGATATCCTGGAGTATCTTCTATGTCAATGAAGTGTTCTTCGTCAGGGATAGTGTCATCCTCAGGCAGTTCAAAGAGGCCAATGAGGGCCTGCAGCAAAGGGATCCTATAGGTGAAGAGGGGAGGATAAAATTGGAGTGCTTAAAATACATTAGGACAGGATGTATTTTGCAAGAATGTTCAAATTACTGGGAACCCTTCACAATTTAGCCCTTGCAGGTACTTGCTTAGCTACTGAGATTAGAAGTGCCCAATCTAAGCTGGACTTGAATAACTCTGGATTTGTGTATTTTACAGGCATAATGTAGGTACTCATATTAAAACCATGAACAATGTATTTATTTTTTAACAGGTCAAATAGCCACGAAACATACCTAAGAAAGGCAATTATTTTCCAGATTACACCTTTTCTCTAAGTAGACAAAAAAATAAAAAGTTCTGGTTCAGGGATTCAGTTACTGTTATTAAACTGCTATATTGGCTTACAGTCTTCCCAGATAAGCTTTCTCCAAAATCCTGCTGTCAAGCTAAGATCCTACAGTCTCTCTGCCAGGTTATAAGTATGCTCAGGTTTCCTGAGTAGTAGAACAGTTGTAAGTTAAAACTGGGCCTAGCTTTTCAGCAAGTAGTGTATTTTCTTAAATGCAGCCCTAGCCAACCTATCTCCACAAAAATCTAAACCAGCTCTGGCATCTGCTTTGGAAATAGTTTTATTTGTTGAAAAAAGGAAGTGTTATGAGAAGTCTGCAACTCAACCTCCTAACAACAGCAGGCCTGAAGAAATCACAATGAAGTTTATTTGAAGAATATACTGTGATGACAGCCCACGTTTTCAAAAAATTGAATAGCCTCCCTAACAGAACCTGAAGAAGTGTTCTACATACCACAGCTTGGTGTACTCAGTGTCCATCATCGGAGGACATTCTGTTAATATTTTTGTAATGCCAACAGCACAGATTTTCTTTTCAACTTGTCCAGACACTTTCTGGATTTCAGGAATTATAATTTTCTCCAAAACCATTCCAAACATCCTGTTATGACAATAAACAAAAAAGTATTAGAAAGCCTTATCAGCCTTATGGTGACAAAGAAAACCAGAAACAATATGAATCACAAAGAAAAAAACCAGATCATTTGTTATGATGCTGCCCTGTTCCACTGGATGGCTAGTAGAAATTCGAGTATACAAACTTGTCACAAGGGGAAAAGAATAAAAACATCACTCTTTCCTTTTTATGACCTGCTTAGGATGTTAATATCTTGAACCATCAATGAGGAACTGTGGACAGCACATCAGAAAAACTGCTAGACTAACACATCAACCACATTAGAAGAAACATTTAGATAGTCAAAGTAATGACAAATGCAGTTTGCAATTTTAGCTAAACTATTTCCTACTTCAAAAGATAAAAATTGCACAGCAGTCTTAAATAAATTAAAAATCATACTGACTTTGGCTGTATGCTGTCAAATATTTCCTGCAGAGCTAACGCACCATATTTTACGCAGTACAAGTTAATGAAGACTAGGAAACCTGTAACAAGAAAAAGGTCAAATTAAAACTCAACATCAAAACAAAAGAATAGCTTTAGAGTCAGCAGCAGAATACTTTCTAACAAGGAGACAGAAACAGCAATCTTGATAAACGTCATGTTTTAGTGAAGTACATGGACTTGCTACTTTGAAGTTTGCCTAAAAGCTGCTGATCTTTTCATGTACCACAACACACTAAAACATCACAGTAAGACAACTGAGACAAGATTCAGTCCTTTTCCCTCTTGTAGCAGTTATAAAGCCTTAGAAAAGTTTGCACTTGCAAATTTCCCAGGTCCATGACCAGAAGAACTCTTCAATGCTTTTAGCCAAAAACTTCATGCAATGCTGGTTTTAGATCAGTTGTGAATCAATTTGCATGGCCTTTGTACCAGACCACAGGTGCTATGCATTGAAAGCACCACATTTTGTTTGTGGAAGATCATTATATGCAATCCTATCATTCTTGCTCCTGTCAGGTGGCATTAACCAGATTTTATTGGATTAAGTAACAGACATTGCATAATTTGTGTAGTGATAGTATCACTAAAATAATTTAATCACTATGACAATAATCTTCCTGTTATAGCAGGAATAACCAGAATATGTATTTCAATGATTTGTCACAGCTTTGCTAATTTAACATAAAACCTTATCAATAACTTAAGTCATATTAAGGCAGAATGACACAAATGCATAAAATATTTAACAGTAATAACACACAACTATACATAACAAAAGTGTGGTCAGTACTACTGTGTTGTGTGAGAATGAAAGCTTGTTGGTATTAGTTGAAGATTAAATGGAGACACTTTTAGATAATTAATGATATCACACAGAGTAAGAAAATAAAAGGAATACACAAGTCTTTTCTATTATTTTAGTTCCATTTCTTCAGTTTTCATGAATAAGTGTCACCTGTATGCCACCCTTGATTACACAAATAATTTGAAGGAAGTCACTAGTATCCCTGCATCTGCATACCCACAGGACATGATGGGATACTTATTCAGTACAGCTGCATGTTCTAAACTGTTGGCGTCAACAGTACTGAAGCTTTTCATATAGCAAGGAACTTACTTTTAATAAATTTTGTTGTTTTGGAATTTTGAAGTCTTTGGAATAGTAGAATGAAGATCTGTTTCCTGTACTGGTCAACTGATTCACTGGAAATTTAAAAGAACAGTTATTCCATTCATACTAGGATTTTGCAACTTCACAGAAAACATGTATATAGAATTGTTCAAATCTATTTTTACTGATGTGACATTTTTCAGTTGTTAAACATTAACTATGAAGTGTACAAACATACCAAATATTAAAGTCTACAGAAATCAGTTTTGAATGTAATTTCAACTCATACTCACGGAGGCATCTGCTCTATAATACTGTTTAGAAGATAGAATCCTTGATGGTCATTAGCTTTAGAGGCAATCAACTTCTGGAACACACCTAGCAATCCAGGCTGTAAGCAAAGCAAATATAAAACTCTATACAACAGTTCTTCATATGTGACCTACCAGAAAGTTGCCCCTTACTGTCTCAGAATACATCAAGGCAAAAGCTTTCACAGTCTAAACCAAGATTCTGTTTCTGCAGTTAAGGATAAGGAAGAGAGATTTCTCTTGGGACCAAGTGATGTTCCTTTGAGCATTAAGATAAACCTTGATCAAATGAATACCAAAGCCAATTTGAACATGTGTGTCTGCTTGATCAATGGGATTGTCTAATCAAGTCTGATTATAGCAGATCATGCAGCAGAAACAACAGAACTATGCAAAATAAATCTCCCACTGAATTCACTAATGCTCAGGTCTCCCAACATTTTGGCTCCTCCTCACTCACTCAAGACTGTTCTGAACAGAACCTCAGAGAGTTTTCCTGATCTACAGTTTTCAACATGAGGCAAACGAGACAGGAAAACTGTGGAAACTTACCTGCTTGGAAAAAAGTAGAGTGCAGGATTTTTCATGTTTTAACTGACAAAATCCATGACACTCTAGGATTTATCTTATCCACAGAATGAAAAAGCATCCCAAAAGCCTGCATTCATAGTATTTTTTGTCTATGTAAGCACCATTGAAGTACAAGCACAAATTCTGCACAAATCCAGCTGTTCACTAAAGAAAAAAGATCCTCACAATTTTAAATCTTAAATCAACATATCTAGAACCACACACTGTGACTAAATCAATCCAACTTACAATTTTGTCAGCAGCAGCACTTGCTATTGTATTGGCACCCCGCTCTAAATAAGCCTGCAGGAGTCGGACCAAAGGAGGAATGTTTCCTGTCCTTTCCCATAACACTGGCTGAAGTAGATGAGGAAACAATGCCATGTAGGATGATGGGATTTCATTTTTATGCATTTCTAGAAGTAGGGACATCACTTGAAACACATAGGGAATGAACTCTGGAAACGAAATTATGACAGTTACAAATTCAGCTAATACAGTCACTGTCAGTTCCTAGCAACCACATAGCTATTGATTTCATCTACAATTTTATGATATTAATACAAAGATTCCAACAAATAAAACCCTGGTGAAATGCATCACTTCCAAAATTTAATTATTCCAAAAAATTGCAAGCATTGTATATATAATTCCAATTTCCTCTATTTGTTAATGTTTCAGAACATGGAAAACAAACTACTGGAAACAAGGCAATATAACTAAGAAGAATAGTAAGAGGCTTTGGAGTAGTGATTGTTAGATATTTTAAGAAGACAGTTTGTTTTAAAAAGAAGTTAATACAGTTATGGTACCCTGTGGAACAACCCAGATGCTTCCTAAAAGTGTTTATTAGGACTGTGAACATGCTGTGTTCTCACTTGAATTTCCTGTGTTACAGAAAAACTGCCATGAGGTAAATCATAGCAACCAATTATAATAGAGAGAGAGCACAAGCACTTACTGATTTTAATTTACCTTGCACGTCATTCTGTAGTATCTCAGTGAACACCATAAACAAAGCCTCTTCAAAGCTTCCAACTGCATCAGGGTTTGCTTTGCATGTTATCCTTATTGATAAGCATATTGATTCAAACATGTAATGGTTAAAGTGAGGTTTGCTTGGATTCTAAAAACAAGTTAAACAAATAAATCAACCCAAACTTGCAGCTAAGTCACATTTTTAGCAAAATATATTTTTATATATGTTTTAACTGAAGTCTAAAGTAGCAATTGGGTGTCTAGTAAATTCTTTATTGTACACTTCTTATACTCTGCAGTTGAGTTTAAATTATAAAGAGTAGGAATTTTTTGGATAGTTGATGAGGGTGTTCTAAAGCATTCCCTAATATCAATGTTCAAGAATATTAAGCCAGCCTAAACAAAAAAACTAAGAGAATTTTACCCACCAAAAGCAGAAGGGTAATTTATTTAATTTAATCCTACATTTCAGTGCCTAAATTTAATATCAGCCTCAGAAGGTTCATGAACAAAGAATAAAGGAGTTGTGAGAAAAACAGATTATTGTAATGGTGTCCTCTGCACAAGCAGACATTTATAATAGAACAAACTAGTATTACAAAAGATTTCACATGCTGTTTCCAAATTTCAGATGACAGCAGGGGAGAATGATTTGGCAGTTTATCCTAAAAGGAAGACAGTACTTCGTTGGAAGGCTGTTGTAACTTATTTTAGTCTGAAAATACTGAAAAATTTACAGTATTCTAACAGAACACAAGCAACAAGGTACATACAAATCTTTAGAAAGACTGCTCTAAAAGGTCAAAAGTGAACATTTTGCTCAGATAGCTTGTTTGTTTACCTTACTGACAGCCAGCAATTTCTGTGTGAGCTGTGTGATAACAGAAGGGATGTATGGAATTATGGATTCCTGCAGCAGAGAAAAACTCCTCATGATGGCTGCAAATAAATTTAAAGTATTATCTTCTGGAGACAAACATACACTCCTGTCATCCATCATATGCCTAAATCATTTACCTCGTACTATTTAAATTGAATCCCAAGGAATCAGGTACAGAAAAAAGAGAACCTGCTGCAAGAGCAATCAATCTATAACCATGACAAAGGATAAAGCAAAGCCTCATTATCCCCATTCTACAGATGGAGCACAGAAGACTAGGCAACTTTGCAAAGACCATCATTTATCTTGGGCAATTCTCAAATCTTGGTGTGCTATTAGCCATAACCCACTCAGATCTCCTACTGACACTGCTCAGGTACCTCTACTAACTACAAAGACAACCATTTGAGAAACAATTTGTCACAATACCATTATGTTTAGTGTTTCTCTTTGGTAGGTAAACTTAGTCAAAGTTGCCTTAATACAGCCTGGTAAATAACTGCAGGCTGTGCATACCTCTTTAGCAGGTTTGCATAAATTAGGTTTTTCAAATCAAAATTTCAGTAGCCTGTTAACTATAAGCCTTTCCCTCAAGTTAACAAAGTTACTCTTATATTGCAGAAATGGTAAAGCATTTACCTTTCATAATGTATTCATTCTCAGATGAGCCAGGAAGCGTCAGTGCTTTAAAAAGGTTTGTTAATAGCACTTCTACAAATGGTGCCATTTCTGCAGCTGTAATGCTGTTAAGTAAAACACAGCCCTTTGAAGATGAAAGATATTCACAAACTTTAAACATTTTTCAATATCCTAATACTAAGAAATAAAAAGATCCCCTACAAATATCTCTCATCTTTAATGGACAAAATCTATGTAGCAATGGATTTATTTCTGCCTGAAAACTTACAGGGTGGTATTATTTGTCCCCCGCATGGTAAACAATCTTTCAAGAGCATGGGCTGCGTAGGTATGGACCACAATGCTTTCTGCTTGAAGATGATTGATTAAGAGAGGAATAGATACCAACAGTTGTTCTTTAGGTACCTACAAAAACATAGCAACGAATTATACATAATGTTACATAAAAATACAGATGGCTCAACAATAGAGCATAACTGTTCTGAGCTCATCAGCTACAAACTGAGAGCTTGGCAGAGGAAGAAATCTTAGAAGGCTCTTCCAGTTGCTAAATCACACCTTGACAACCAAGAGGTACCTATTTCTGTCATTGCCTGTATACTTCACCTCGACATCAGTGTTACATTTGACCATCAGTAAGTGCATACATTCCTAATGTATATTTTCTCTTCCATTTTACTTTGTCTTAAAGGGAATTAAAAAAAAATAAACCAAGCTTTAAAAAATACAGCCTGCAGATATTTCACAAGAAATGAATAAAGGCAATATAAAAATTAGAAATAATACTCAATATATTTTCTTAGTGCATCTCACAAATCAGAAAAGGTAAAGGACAAAGTTGTTGTACTCTGTTGTTAAAGTTGTTAAACTACTGCAATGATACGAGCAGTCACGTATATTTAGATTAATGTTCACTTGAAAAAGTCTGAGTGTGTCACAGCACTGAACATGCTAAGATGTTCAGTGGTCCCACAGCATATGGACAGCATACAGACTACATGTTAATTGGATATTTATAACAGTATTGTTTACTTTCAAAGCTAAAAATTCAGCATAAAGTGTTACATATGACTATCAAACACCTGTTAACACATGGCCAAGTAAGAAAAATTAGGCTTGGCAAGTATAAAGTAACAAACTACAATGTTTTTACCATAAGAGTGAAAGAAAAACTTACTTGATTTCTAAAAATCATTATATATTTGATGCCATCTGCTTTAAGCACGGGGAATTCATTCACTGCAATAGAAAAATATGCAAATCTTGTTGGTATTTTTCGTATAGATGTGTTTACTGAACACACACTACATAGAGAGGTGACATTAAATCACCATTTTTCCCCTCAAAAATAGCACACACAATGTTTTTCTACATTGTTTAGTTTCTGCATTTATGTGTGGGTACTGTTAGACAGAATATCAGTTTTATGTACAAATCACACCCCAATACCATTAAGTGTACAGTCCAACTCTTTCACATGAAATTTCCCTTTCTGGCTCCCATTTTAACAGCCTTCAATTACGTATTCCAAGACAACCTGCCCTGTTCCAAACATTCATAATCAATATGGACTGATACAGGCTACAACCCAGCCTTCAGTATTTTAACTTCTCAGGGTTTTGCCATAAAGTCTCAACTATAGAAACCAAAGTACTCTGATTCAAGAAGCTGAAGCACATAGCTGATAGCAGCTGTGTGTGTACATGCTCTGATCTTGCAGATAGCACGTGGTAATCCACATTTTTTCAAAAGTTCATTCATTGCCAGCCAAACAAATGTGAATTACTTCCTGTGTGCCAGGTGCTGACAGCCTTCCTTCTCGGAGATTATGCTGATCTAGGAGTGCTCCAGCCTTAAGAAACAATGATAACTCTCAAGGTTGTAGATGCATCACAAAAAATGCCCCAGCAGGATTAACATCAACTTACCACTAGCAGATTTTAAATCGGGTTGAATGTGATTCACAAAGAATTCTGTCAGATTAACAAGTTCATTGGCTTGTGTTATCCCATGCTAGAAAAACAAAAAACAAACCAACTTTGTTTCTGTATGTTGACATTCAGCTACTTTTCTTACTCATTTTTATGTGTTTTTAGTAGAAGAATCTAAAGCGTCCACACACATGATGAGATTGTTCCAACTGCATCTTTAGCAGAGAGCCATCCAATATCTTTTCCTTAATGTTTTTAGTGTCAAGGTTTCAGCTGTAGTGCTATTGAGGTTCAAAGTTACCAGCTCTTGAGTTGAGGAATAATAGCACACAACACAGTGATCATCAACCAAAATTTTAGATAGAAGGTATCAGCATCTTACTAATCACATTTAAAACCCTTATATTAAAATTTGTTCTATAGGACATTTGATACAATGATACTGTTTCCAAATAGTTTAGCTCAGGTGTGGCTTTTCAATGTATCTAGCTTGTTAGCTGCTATCTCCCAAACAAGTAATGAGATCCATGTCCAGCCATCATTGCATTCACATGCCATTTCCAAATCCTAAACACTCAAGTAACAGGAAAGACCTGTAAGAGTCACTTAGATTCATTCTAGTCTGCTTAACACTTCTGATCTTCTGCAAAGCTAAATTTGGCCTCCCATGGCTTACAAACACTGGCTCAGCATCATTTAAAAGCTCAGAGGTTCTAGACCAAAGCTAATTTTGTTTCTTTTTATGGCTGCTTCACATATGCCAAAAAGACCTGCCAAATGGTCACACATGGTTGCTGACGTTGCCCAACCTATCAGAAGATCAGATACCACCAAATTACCAAGTGTAATAACATTATAATCAGACAACTTTTAAATCTCTTCAGCATTGAATTACTATAAATACAGTTACTCCCATTCTCAAGCAGCATAAAATGAACTGCAGTCCTCATATGTACTGTAATATATGAATGCAAAAGGATTAAAATTAATGGAATATAAAATTACCTTCTGTGTTTGAGCTTTGGATGCCAGTGACGTAACAAGGTAAATAGCTGCATCTTTGTGCTTCCAGTTAACAGTTGGATTCTTTGCATATTCTTGCAGCATAGAATTAACGTATCCAGAAAAAATCCCTGTCACAGGTCCTTCAAAAAATTTGCACAAGCCTCTGACTAGATCACAAGCTGCTCTGCGCCTGGTGTCAATATCTGCATAAGAAGCAAAGTTTATTTGGATATGAGAAAGTATACAGCTTTTCATATTAATAAAAATAATAATAAACATTATATATTAACAATACACAGCTTCTCCAGTTATAGCCACACCTTATGTTAATTATCACAAGCCTCCACACCGATGCATAAGGACACATTTAAGTCTTTTACTTACTGTCATAATAGGGACTATTTGTACAACAAAAAGAGGAATGGACACCTACCAACAGCACATGCGCATTCACAAGTTTTACTGCTGTCTAAAGACAGTTTCAGTAAGCATGCAGGGGAGGCTTTTTACTATGTTGATAATTATGCACCCAAATCTGGTTAGGATGGGGTTAATTTTCTTCATAGCAGCCCATATGGTGCTGTGTTTTTTACTGGTGACTAAAACTGTTGATAATACCTGAGTGTTTTTGCTGGTGCTAAGGAGTCCTTGCACAGTGTCAAGGCTATTTTTCCTTCCCAGAAAGTAGGCTGGGGGTGAGCAAGAAGCTGGGAGGGGACAAAACCTGGACAGCTGATCCAAATCGACCAAAGGGATAATCCCTGCCATTTAATGTCATGCTTGGCAATAAAAACTGATGGGAGAGGGTTTCTGGGGAGACAGCCATTGCTCAGGGCCAGGCTGGGCACCAGTCTATTTGTGGGGGGTGGTGAGTCACTGACTACCATTTTCCTTTCCCCTTCTCTTCCTCTTTCTTTCATTTACACTGTCTTTACCTCTATCCATGAGTCTTCTCACTTTTACTCCTCCTATTCTCTCCCTCATCCCAATGCAGCAGGGTGGGAATGAGCAAGCTGCGGTGTGGTGCTTAGCTGCTGACCCACCACACTGAATCAGTACATTTTTGTAAACAAAATTATATAACAGATTAACAGAAGTGACAGAAGGGAAATAAAGCAAGTCAATTCAAATGCAATAGAGTACATTTCCAAAATAAACTTTGAAGAACACAAACACTACTTGACTAAATGGACTTAAAAGCAGAAAAAGCTAACAAATAAAAGCTTCACAAATAACTAAAAAGCAGCCAATTGCTTGAAAAAACATTCAAAAAAATTTTCCTCTGATTTTTGTCCTCCACTGCAAGTGTGTATAATTTCATAAACCTATTATGAAGGGTCATTAACCTAAACGTGCGAGTCAATAAACTGTTAGTGGCACAGAACAGCATACACAGAATTGTCATCCAGACCTAGATTTAGTTCGTTTGTACTCTGACCTGGCTGAATACCAGACAGCTACAATCAGAAAATCAAGTAGCTCTGTTAGCACAGCACTGTGTTTTCAGGACAGTTACTGTATTGGTTTGGACACAGCGCTGGCGTACAAGGGCTGGCTGGTGTCCAGCTGGCTTGATCACAGATTTGTATGCAACACTGGTCAGAATTTCAGTTTAAACACGACAGACTACTAAATACAGGCACAGTCTCTCCACGTTATTCAAAACTCCACACATAGGAACTAAATACACTACTGTGGCCACTATTCAGCATTGACATACAGGCTATTTTTGCTGAAATGAGAACATGTGCAGTGCAGCAGACGTATCAATCCAATTAAGGAAAAAACCCTATAAAAACATTGTTCAAAACAAAAAGACACTGTGATGGGCACATCGTGACAGTAAACTTGATCAAAAGCTGGGTAAAATCTCTTGAGGGAGGGGGAAGCCTTTCCAATTTAAAAAATAAATTATAAACGCTTCAGTAAATTGCTTCAGCTCTTTAGAGCTATATTTAAAGACCAAGTATTCTTAGTATAAATCTGTGGATTACCAGATCCTTCCAAATCCCTTCTTATATATTCTTCAGAATTATCTTCAAACGCTTCTTCATCAGCCGCTGAAAGTAGAAAATACACAGAAGTTTAAATACTGAGGTCTCTGTTTTTTTATGGTAAAAATTGTATTATCAACTTGCTATTTTTTTCCAAATACTTTTCTGTAACATTAATAGAAAATAATCAGAAATATCCACCCAGATTAGCCTGTTTAGCTTGCTGCTGCCCCACAAATTAGTATTCCATAGTCATGAGCTGATGTATTTCAAATTTAAAAAACAGAAAGAACAAAGTATAGGACATATTCAACATTGAGCACATTTAAAGAGGCTTCCAGAGTGACACGCTTAAGGGAGAGAAGCATCTTAACACTGCAATACATCTTCACTACATTTTAGATACTAGGATCAACATGAGCCCATCAAAACTTGCAGAATACAGACATTACAGTTTGGTAAGCCTGATATCCATGCCTGTTTATACTCCTTGAATTATTCCAATACTCACTTTAATAATGTGAAGTTATTGCTGGCACGTGACCTAGACTTCCTATACTTTTCCATTTGAGATCCCAGTAAGACAGAAGCATTATGAGATATATTCATACAATTCTACAAAGCCTACAGGACAGCAATCTGTTGTAGAAATTTGGGGTTGAATCTAGTGCTAGAGCATACAAGAGGTAATCCCCAATTCTCAGTCCTGCAAAGCCACGTATCATTACAATTAAGATTTTGTTGTGTTTTTGAAAACTTAAGTCTCAAAAAGTTACCTCTAAATTCCATATTGGGAACAATAACTTTTTCACAGATGCTTGTCAAGGTATTCTGGTCTTCAAACAGATGCTTGTAATGTGGTCTCTCACAAACTGAAGCCAGAAACTGGATTGCATTACTAACCAGCTAGAACACCACAAACAGAACACACAGTTTTAGCATGACTGGCCAATTTATAATTCATTATCAAACTTGACAAGATCAGTTTATAACAACTTACCAAGTCATATTTCACTTCCTGGCCTGTTGTGACCAACAGATTCCAGATTGCTGTTACAAAACGTGGCAGGTAGGGCTGGAATTCTTCATCATATTTTTGAGCATATAAAGCAGCATTATCACAAATTTGTGATTTCAAGAGCTCCAGTAACCCAGCTTCCTCTTCATCCTCACATAATACAAAACAAAGAACTTAAACATCCAAACTTCAACACTACTTAAAGACTAGAAGTATCAACATATTTGAAGGACTATTTACACTATTATTGGAACTGCACTGCAAGTTATAAATCATATCTACATTTCAAATGAAAGCATTGTGCACTTTAAATCATTTAGACCTAATAAAGTCTGACATGAAATTAATTTACAAATGTAACAGGAAAAAGACAACACAAGGTGTTGAAAAAATGTGCTTAGAAGACACATCTTGCTACTCTGAATTAGAACAATCATAAAAGCAGAACCCTTCCCCATATCAGCACAAATGCTTGTGGAGCCACAAAGTGAAGTGAATTGGAAGATTGAGCAGAAATTAAAAAACAACATCTCCCTCCCCAGTCCCCAAGATTTCACTGCACATCATCTCCTGACTCAGTTCAGCACACTGCTGCATGAATGTCTGTGCTGGGCAACAGCCCACAGAGAAAAAAGAGCAGCAAAGCCTCTCTCACTAGCAGCGTTTTAGGCTAAAACAACTGTGAAACAGCAGAGGATACACTTAATATTCTTCCCTATGGAAGAAATGTATAGAGTTGCTTTGGCTCCACCATGTGGTAAACAATTGTACTGTACCTGAAAGACATCAGCATTTAAAATGCAGAAAGCAAGCACAAAATCAATTTGAGCTTTGATGACTTGGTATCAACTTTCATCTATGAAACTACTAATTCTTATAATTAGACAAAGACAGCAAATGCTAAACTGAAGTACTTAGGGATGTAATGCCTCCTATGTTCAACTGTTTCAAGTTAAGATATCCTGTTTTCTAAAACCTAGTGCATGAACCAGGTGAAAGGTACAAGAACCCCGAGCGCTGTGACTGATGATCAGGTTACTGCAGCAGATGTCCTCAAGAGAATTTACTCACTGTCTGTAATTTGCTTTCTGTGCACAGCTGGGTATTCCTGCATCTGAGCTAGAACTTCAAGAACTGGACCTCGAATTTCTTAGACAATGGGGCAACTTCTCTAAAACCCCCATTTCGTTATAGTCATCCTATTCCTTTGTATACCCAGCAAAGAAAACACTGCATTGTTCAGAGTTAGACCTAAGTCCTCAATCAACCCTCTCCACTACACAGAGGCAAACCAGGAGGCTCATGCAGTACTTACATCAGTCTGCAAAAGTTTATTATCTAAAGTTAAGAGACTATGAAAATTTGTCATCCATGTTTCCATGTTATCTTCAAAAAACTCGGGAAGATCCTGTGAAGAAAAATCATAAACCTGCATTTTGATTTCTGATTGCACTGCTCAGATAACACTTACATTGTAAGTAATACGTATCCACCTTATAGTCTACTGAGGGACAACTAAGTGTGGAAAACCATCTTCAAAGTGAAACACTACCCCTCCTCTTCCCAGATGAAAACCCGCCACACAGAAGCTTTGCCATACACTATTTCCAAATAAACCAGTTGTTTACACCCTATGCAGTCTACAGCTTTACAAAGAAAGAACCTTATTGCCTCCTGCCCTCAGAACAAGAGAGCACAAGCCTCCCTTTTAACTCCAGCTTGCTCCTAGGCCCAATAGGGAAGAACAGCCCAAGCAACCAAGGCGTGATTATCACACTTCAGAGACTTCTGCTCATGCTGAGATACCAAATATACATCACCTCAGCAAAGCAGCTTTTCACCATTTTCCATATAGTGCATTTATTTAATAATGTTACAAACTTAGATCCGGTTTCAAAACAAAAAACCCCACACTGCTACCAGAATTACTTGATACTGCAGTGCTACCAGTTGTAACTGACTTCATCTACACGACTGAGTTCATGTCAGTACAGAAAGATTTATAAAGGAGCACAGTGAGTACAAACTCAGGCATTTGACTTCTGTCTTTCGCAACTCATACTGGAAGAGCTGCCCACACCACACCTCCTTGCTGTGACCAGAGCTTAGTTTCTATTCAACTTTTGTTTAGACAGGGCCAAGCTAACGTCTTGATTAACCCCATCCTTACTGGGCCTTTACTCGAGCATTGATGCAGACTGTCAACTTTTATTTTTGAGACAAAGCATGGCCTTAAAGGCTGCCTCAAATGGACCCTCTAAATAAGAGCATAACAGCTTTGTGAGATCGAAGCAAAACTGCCAGAAGAACAAGGAGATTCACCTGAAAATTTAAACTGTAGAACAGCTTCGCAATTAGAATGAGAGAAGAAAAGAGAACCTTCAAAGCACTAGCATCATTTGCATGTGTGCTGCAAAGCTCAATAGTTGCCTAGAAAAAGACATAAGATTCAGTCAAGTAGCACACACACAAACCACATTGACAAGAGACATTGAAGTATCATGTAACACTTTTTAAAAATAAATAAATCAATAAATCAGAAAATACAGTGCCATTTCCCCCCTTATCAATCCTGTCAGGTCTCACTTAATGAGGTTCAAACTGAAGTTCTGAACAGTTTCAAAACAACTATTCTTAAGTTTCCATTTTGCAGGCACTCAAAACAAGCATTTCAGAACGCTAAACTTGCTTTAGAAATGATTCATAAAGAAGTACCTTAAAGAGATTTGTCAAGGGCAAAGCAAAAGCATCAAGGACAAGTTTGATCTCTGTCCATAATTCATTTGACTTAAACTCATGGCGGTACCTGACAAGTGAAAGAGAAGTACACAAAAATAGAGTCTTCACATTTATTACCAAATTAACTTGCATACAACTAATTTTTTGTGCTGAAATGCTGTCAAGTAAACAGGAACTAAACAACATAGTTCAATATCATGCAAGGTGTCCAATTTGATAACCACTGCAATTCTTAATAAATAAGTCAATAAGCATAAGTAGAAGCCACAACTGTAGACTTTGTAAATCTACAAAATTCAGTCTAATGGTAAAAATTCAGAGTTGAACAGAGATTTACAGTCCACATAGTGACTTTGTTATTTCCAATACCTTTTAAATAAAGAGTGAGCAGTGCGAAGGACCCCATTGATGACATGAAAGTCTCCACTTTGAAAGCGATTCACCATTTCTGTCAGCAAGTCTGGCCATTTCTGAGGAAAGTCTTCTCGACCAATAATACTAATAGCATCACTTAACTGGAAAAGAAACATAACCATTATGTGATATAACAGCAGGATCCCCATTACAAAAAACACAACAGTCATGCAAGATGTTGCAAATCTCTAACAATAACGCTTATTAGTCTTGTCTGATTCAAAAAACATTGGGTTAAATATCTACTAGTTTTCACCACAAACAAATAAATCTCACTTTAAATCCAATGTGTGCATGCAGATGCACTTTCTGGAATTATTTTCTTCAACTGCCTAATGCTGTAACTTAGCAAAAAAAAAAGTATGCAGAAGTAGTTGTGACAACATACTCCCAAGTTATTTGGATTGGAATGACCTCATTGGTAAGGGACACACTTAAAATAATCCCCAAGTCTCATGGACATAACCAGGAACTGACATATTACCTGTTTTTGAATTTGTTCTGGGCTGCTGAGCATCAAGGGCACAATGTTGGCTTTAATGGCTATCCTGTCTGATTCACATATTTTGTTTGGTTCATCCTCAACCTAAAATTAAAACAATAATTAAGTCATGGGCATATCAGTACACTCTAGGCAACGAGCAAATACCAGCATTTCAGAAACTAATAGCTCATACTGATTTGTGTAACTATTACATAGTTAAAGGAACTGAGAAGATGATCTGTCAGAGATATTGCCAACAATGAAACTGTAACAGTAGTACCTGAAAAAAGCTGAAAGAAATGACATCTTTCTGTAAAACCTTGAACTAGTTTTCACCTTCTCTAAAGGTGACTTTTCCAATCAGCAACCCAGCCATAATGAGTGGGTGCACATGCCAATAACATAGGCAAGTTTAACCAGGTCTCCAGTTCCACCACACCAAACCACATCTCTGTCCTCACTTCTCCTCTGTCCTCACAACCTCCAAGTTGCCTCAAGCCAGACTTTCTAGGAACTGTACATGGAGGTGGGTGTAGATTACCCCATCAAAACCGTAACATTGACTTCAAGAGTTATCTAATCAGTTCAATGTCCAGTCAGCCAATAGTGCCAGGTAGCAGTAAATTACAAAATTTGTACAAAGAAATAAAATGAGTCTTGTCACCAACCAGTGGCAGTCACAGTATCTGTGATGACAACAAATTCAGAAACCTAGAAATTACCCAGCATTAAGAGATTGGCACCTCTAGAGAGTAATTCAAAGATCTTAAGATGTTTAAACCAAACGGCACTACACCCCTCCTTACCTTCCTTTCATCATCTTCCTATAAACTTCAAACAGTTCAGTAATTTCAAGAGTTATGTTTAGCTATAAACGAGCAGTTACAAAAATAAGACACAAAGAACTTGCTTTTCCACTTCTATCACATTGCACTGAATAAGAATGTACAGTATCATTATATATACATTAAAAACCACAAGAATACAATGAACTTTAAAACTCGAGCATCACAATTTTATATGATGTGAAAGACAGCAATAACTACTGGGCAAGCTTCAAGTAGGGAGGCAGGGCAGAGGTGAGGACAGAGGTGGTGGGAAGAGTAGCAACAGCAAATCCTACTATGGAGTTATTTATGAGATTCTTCAAATAAACGAGACCTTTTTAAAAGACATGAGAGGCAGCAGATAGATGAGAATTCTGTACATACTTTAAAAATTAAAAACCCCAAAATCTTCCCTCACTCCAGAAGGGTCCCGTACGTCCGGCTCTCTGGGCTCTATCAAATCAAAGTCCTTGAGTAGGCAAAACTCTTTCATTTCCACTAAGCTTTGTACCAGTCAAGTCCAAGGCTGCTAAATTAAACCATAATCTAGGTAAGCCAGCCTTAGGGCTTTATTTTATGTTCATACAGCTGCTCTTGAAATGAAAGCTTCAATTCTGGACAAAACAATGTGCTTGAAGCCGCATAGCAACCATAACAGTCCTCTGGATGCACTTCCAGCACAGCATCTCCATCTACTCCAAAACAAAATCTCACCCTGAACTACATTAGCAATCCATAAAAAGGAAACCACTTGCAAATTTTTCCATAACAGAACATTATTTCTGCTTACAATATACAACAGATAAAGATGCAATTTGGTAGAAACAACTGAGGATACAGCATTACAGAAACAAAGTTCTGGAAATCTCATGCCAGGCTGAACACACTGAACTTAACAAACATACCCAGATCTAGGACTGATTGTTACCATTAGTATGAGGGGGAGGGGAAAAAAATCACATGCAAATTGGTACCCAGGTATCAGCTAAAATGTAATGATGGAATACCTGCCAGTTTCACCATAGTAAAGCAACATTACACTGTGGGTATTTTCCAGATACAAACAGTAGTTTCAGTGAGACAAAGTATCAAGATTATCAATTAAAACCTCTCATGGCTGAAGGAGCTGAGCTCTCAAATGTAATACTTTCTACTACAAATTAACTTTCATGAATGCAGAAGGCTCTCAATCAAAAAAGTTTCTGGCCTCTTCAAAACAACTGAGAAAATGAGATTAAACAGCAACACTTCTATTTTGTGACTACGAATAATTCTAAGTGTTAAATTGGCAAGGCCACCAAAATAAACTGTCCCACACTAGTCTTTGCCCCAGAAGCATTTGCATGAAAGGAAAGCTAGTATCATCACTTTCAGCTGCAGTGCTGGCTCAAAATGTTTGTTATGCTATGACAATAGATACAGGCCAAATTGGCCAGCTCACACGTAGAGACACTTCACAATAATTTTATTTTAAATAATATTAGTGTTTGTTAAATGAGCTTTAAATATTGTCCTTCTGAAAAATATGCATATAAGAGGAAATTATGAATTCATCATTTTATCGCCCAGCTCTAGCTCTTTTTAATAGAATGGACTCCAACAGTCCAGGTTTTAGCCCCTCATCAGTAAATTGCACCTTGTGTTGATGTCCAAATGATCTACTTTCTTTTACAGAGTACAGACACACACACATTCTCCAAGATTACTGTAGAACATATTATTGTCCTATAGAAGCTTATTGTACCTTAAAAGGATTATCAAATCTTAGTGTAACTACTCACTAGGATACCTACAATTCTCCAGTTCCTTTTAATATAATTCTTGAATGTTACAGATGCACAAACTTTGATGACATTTTCCTGTGATTTCTCCAGCAGAGTTAAGAGTAACAATGGGTAATTCTGGCTTCCTTCAACTGACTCAAGAAACTTTTCCGCTGTAAGAGAACATACTATGGTTAGGAAAAGCTGAACTGATTTTTCTAATGGAAGTCCTATGATTCCTCAAGTGTCCATTTAGAATAATCAACACATGAGCACTTCCCCAGTTTCACAAGAGCAGAAACACTGAACAAGTCTGAGAAAAGGTACTGTAGCTTCTTTACTACTAAGTTCTTTAATGCTTCTGCTATTAACAGAAGCTCTCAATTCAAAGCAGAATGGGGAAATATTGCCTCCTCACCATTTTAAAAGCCATAACCTGATAAAAGTAAATCCTGGTTTACTGTGAACAGCAGCACTGTTTTAAATAACGACAAGTCAAAAAAAATAAAATCAGGAATACAGAAATGTAAAATTCCAAAGAGCAAACTAAATAAATTTATACTTATATCCATCCCTCTTTAGTTTTTTGGGGGTTTTTGCTGTTTTAAAAGCATACTTAGAACTTCTGCAAAGAGGTTATTGCATAAACATCCACTGAAGTTTGCTATACACAGACAGAAGAGCCAAAAAGTAACTAAACTTTTTTGGTCACTCATGAGAATCACTTACCAGGACGTCTTATAGCAGGATCTGGATCTAGTGTTTTCTTTAGGTACTCAGTTAAAGTCTGTAAATTGGCGTCACTCAGCTCCATTTTGGCAGAACCTAAAACCCAAAAGTAATTTTGTTATAAATACAGAGCAGAAAATCTCTCCTGTAAGCTACACATATGTAAAATTAGATTCCACAGAAGACACACATCAGCTCATTCTGATTATACCTCATATAGCAGGGTCCATCTTGTATGTCTTACCCAAAAAAACAACAGCCACAATGCACTAAGCACAAAACAGAAAAACATTCCATGTCTTCAACTACATGTAACTGTTACTGTCTGGTTTACTGAAATCAAACTCCTAGAACAGGATCACACATCTAGCAAACCATGAACTAGGTACAGCCAAAAGATGATCTCTTGCCCTTTCAGGACAGTAAGAGTTTGTTTTTGCTTTTGACAACTATTGTCAGCCCCAGAAATCAGTTCCTGGTTAAATAAGCTGACTAGTCCTGCCCTACATCACCATAAACAGAGCAATTCAAAGTGTAATGGAGAGTCCAGGCTTGTTTAAAATGAAATACTCATTATCAAAGAAAACTCTCCACAAAAAATTATGTTTTTTATAAAGAGACAAAAGTCTGTGCAAAGGCAGAGGGTTTGTCCACTCTGTAAAGCTAACACGAATTAGGGTGGGAGTTAAATTGCTACACTTATTAGAGAATAACTCTGTGCAATAAGTCTGAATTACTCCTCTCTGTGCATGGGAAGATTACTATTCTCATACAGTCTCACAGTGACATATTACTTCACAGATTTAATTGGAATAACAGTAAACCAGTAGCAAGACATGCTTTAATGGCCATGTTGTTGTTCAGGATATTATCATCAATCCTGCCCACACCTTCTCACCACCAGCAGCACAGTTCACTCACTACAGGAGTAACGAGAAGGCAAAGATTTCCCTTTTTTCTCTGGAGTTTCTAATTAGTGAGTTAGACTGAAATTTGTCTGTCCCACTTTGGATTTGTTCTGTGTTGATTAGCACTGCAATAAATACAATTTCTATTTAAGCACACTGGCAAAGGCAGTCAGTTTTAATGACACAATTTTAACTATGGCATCTATATCATTAGAAGAGAAAGCAGCAGTATCCTCTTGAATTAAATTAATATTAATGAGTAACTGAGATTCCAAACATAGTTTGTAAATAGTAAAAATCCACCTAAGGAGTGCTGCCCCCCATGTTTCACCTCCCTTCCCTTTTCAGGGTTTACTTGTCCTAAGTCTTGTTCACCAATTCACATCAACCAACAGAACCCCAATATGGTGCAGAATAAGCAAACAGCACCACTGCAATCTGGCTCATCTGTTGCACAAAGTGCCCTCAGGAATCATTACTATGATGTTATTATGAAATAATTAATTATTATGAAATATTTAAGTAAAAAAATATGAATTATCTGTTCCAGGGAAGTTTGTGCGGCTGAGGTGCAGACCCCTGCAGAAATCACTTATGAAGACTGGACTTGACTCAAAAGGGGAACCAAACTGAGGGGAGATGACAACCCTGAACAGCCTTTCACAAACACCTCGGGTACAGCAGCATAAGGGCCCATACAAAAATACACAACTCGAGCTGACTGTGAGTTTGCTTTGAAGGCCACACACAAAGACTTGAATCCACGACTCAATTCCTCATACAAAGGATAAATATTTTCACCTGCTTACTATTATTTCACTCTCTTCCTCTAGCTAATGTTTTTGTTTGTTTGTTTTCCACCCCACTAAACACGTGGCACTCTCGCCAGGGTGCTTGGATGCCTTTGGCTCTGCTGTGGCACTGTCACACCTCCCGGGGAGGCTGTGGATGGCAAATAGGAGAAGATGAGAGTATTTTTCAGACCAGCTCTCCAGAAGAAAACCCAAGAAATGTGGTTAATGCAGTTAATTCCTACAGTCAGATTAACTTGTGGGGACAAACCCCGAACTCACAAAACACCCGAAGCAGGAGCCGTCCCAGCTGAGGGCAGCTCAGAGCTCCCCGCTCCTGCCCCCCGCAGCGCCTGCCCGGCACCGCCCGCCCTCCTCGGGAAGTTCACGGGCCAGGTTCTGCTTCTCACACCCGAGGGAGGGTCTGCACACTCGCTCCGCGCTTCGCCCCCCGGGGCGGGGGGACCGGCACTGCCCGGGCACGGAGCGAGGCCCC
>VZRW01007582.1:1711488-1747315 GCA_013398125.1 Aegotheles bennettii | reverse complement strand
CGGGATCTGCGGCCCCGGGGCCCGCGGGGGGCGGGCGGCCTGCGGGAGCCGGGCTGGGGGTACGAGGAGGCGGCGCAGCGCCCGGCAGGACGGGGCTGAGGACGGGTGGAGGCCGCGGGCCCGGCTCACGGGAAAAGGGGCCGTGCCCTGAGGCGAGAGGAGCGGCCGGGAGCGAGGGGAGCGGGGAGGGGGCGTCCAAACCAACCCAACAACCACCCCAGCGCCCAGGAGTGACAGCCCCGGGCCTGCCCTCAGTGAACAAAGCACAGGGAAACAAGCACCACTTGTTAAAACTTTATTGATTGACCACTGGGTTAAAGCACGGGCTGCTGTAACAGTATTGTACAGAGTATTTTCATGTAGAAAACTTTACATAGCTTTTCATATTATATAATTTTGGTATTCTCTCAAAAAAGTATACATCCATGGGGCAGGGAATGCTTTTTAAATTATTGATATTAAATGCACTTAATATGGAGATTTCCAAAAACAGGCGTTTTAAATAGGTGAAAACATACATTTTTACACAGAACATTGAAGGTGCTCAAACAATTTACATAGAGGGAGCTGCACTTGTGACAGGAAAAGCTTAGTTCTACTTCAGACTAAAAGTTCCTATTTTTAATCTCACTCATCTTTAATAATAAGACCGAGCTAAAATCTGGGGGGTGTTTGCTTGTATCAGTGGACGTTTGTTTTGTTTACAATTCGGAAAGCAAGATACAAGACAAGGATAACAAACCCCTGTAAAAATAACACTGTCTTGTACTGTGAGACACAACAGAATCGACACCAAAGGGAGTTCTCAGGGTTTTCCTCATTAGCATCCTCCCCCCGTCTACCTATTTCCTAGAGGGCTCCAAAATCAGTAGTAACAAATCCCATGCAGTCTCCATATTTATACCATTATAGGTAAAACAGTTTGATTTGTTGCATAACACTACTTTAGAAGAATTAAGAGGTTAATTTTATTATTCCATGTATTGCACAGGTGTCTCCATCTCTGCCAGGGTACGCTGACACAGACCTTGTTCTCAATCATAGTTCCACTAAACCCAATAAACCTACCACAGGCAGGTAAAGTCTGTGTCAGCAGAATCAGGACAAGACCTGAACCAGCAGTGACTACTGCAGGAGCTTTAGCTCAGCATTTCTAGCTTCATTAAGATGTCTATGGGTTATGATCTTTCTGACTGTATAAGGGAAACCAAACATGTGATGTGAACACAACCATTTTGGGTATCACACTTAACGTACCATTCTTATTGCTTTAAGATGTACAATGAATTCCAGAAAACTGACAGGATTAAGGCTGTTATAATCCAGTTGCATTCCAGTCCCCCTTCTTCATGCACTACAGAGTCAAGGATGTTTTGATGTCACATACCTAATTTCAGCAGTTTATAAATGGTATAAATACAATAAAAGCTTTACTTAAGTAAAAGAACAGTCTCAAAACAAAGGTTTAAGGAAAGGATTGATTAAAGGCCCTTATTCTATATGCAGAGACAGGACAAATGTTGCACATTACAGTAAAGAAAGCCCACAATGCAACTGTAAAGTAATTTAAGATCTGAAAATTACAATACTTTGTTTAAAGACAGGAGTTGTAAGGCTTTCAAAACTGTAAAACACAGAAAAAACGTGCAACTTTTAAAAGTTTGGGTTCTGATAGGAGATGAGGGTATACATTCAGTGAGGCAGTGACACATTCAAAAATCTGAAAAACAAAGTATTAAATATTTTCTGACTATCTAGAACCAGAAGAAAAGGAATAGCCTATCCTTACAGATTTAAATAGAATTAAAATAAATATTTTTACTGTAATTGATGTGACATTACAAGGGAATAAGCAATTATACTAAATGTAACACAAATGAACATTTGCAGCAAGTTAAATATCAGCATTGCTTATTTTTCAGTCTTATTGTAAAATAGAGCCATAGATTCCTTTCTACTAAATATTGGTGTGTAGATTTAATCTAATGGGTGTTTAAAAGATAAAGACCTACAACCACCATTTATTTCTCTTTGGTTAAAAGCAAAAATAAAATAAAGTCTTAAAGCCTTACCACTACTATTGACTGCAAAACCATTCCCAAACAATGCTCTCTTATTAGAGCAACAGTATTTACTGAAGAGCACCATATGAACCCTTTGGAAATAGCTCACAAGAAAAAAAAAAGGGGGAAAAAAAAGAATCCCAACAGCTCTCAGAGTGGAACACCCCAAGACAACATCCACTACGACCACCCCATCAGGAAACTCAACTTAAAAATCAAAGTAACAGGTTAAAAACTTAATACCATTTGAGTATATTGGGTTTTTATTTTATTTTTTTAAATACTGTTATAATTTAGATTTGGCTAATATGGATAGCACAGTAGTTAATATAACACCTTTGTTTAGATTACTTTAGGAGTGAAACCTCTCCTCCCTCTCTGCCACACTCTTCCAGCTTAAAGAAGTCTTGAAACGAAATAAAAATTGGTTCAAAGGACAGACCTCAGTCCTGCTGTACTTCAATGCTGAAGTGGTATTGTCATGGAAACAGTTGTCACAGAAAACTGATGCATTTCAAAGAAAGAAAGAAAAACCTCTATGGCAGGCAAAGCTGCAGTGTTAAGTCATGTTTTCTCCACAGATACTTTCAAAGCTTTGAAAAGTATTGGTAACTCTTACAGTACATGAATGAACTTAACTTTAATTTTGCTAGAGCAGTTTTGTGGGAATTCAGTTTTCTTTCAGATCACAATTGGAACCAATAGTTGAGATCAAAAATAATTTGCACAAAGAGATAAATCAGAAGTTCAGGTCTGCAGTAAAAAGAGACAGAACCTGATACGGGTTAAGGACAGGACTTCTTGCTAAACAGACAAAATTGCTACTAAATACATTATAGTCAATGGTAAAAACCATGGTTTCATTTGTTCAGAGCCTTGTTTTTAATATTCTTGTATATGTTCTGTCCATGATCTGGCAAAGTAAATGGAAAGTGTGAAACTTTCGCGTTTTTTTAGATGCCTTTAATGCAAGACTAACAAGCTAAATAGAGTAGATGCTATTGTGTGCTCCTGATGTAAAAACTTCCATAAAACTAAAATAAGTCTCAGAAGATGAAGCACTGATATTAAAAAAGGTTTTAAAAATGACTTGCTGAACTGGAGGAAAACCCTTACCCAAGTCTCCTACAGGCTGTCCACTTCAAAAACTGTAGCACGCTGCCTGGTCTAGTCACGTACACACAAAGAAAAACCCAGAATGATCTCAGGTGGTCATTAGCCACTGCAGTATAGTTTATTATGAACACATGTGCTAATATCACAAGGCTATACAACTATATTCAGTATTTCCAAGGGGGCATAATTCCTACTGAGGAACCCAGCTGATTTATCAGATTTAGCTGGGATGCAAGACTGAACAATTGATAAGAGACTAGAAGAGAAAGACTTGATCATAAGGGTGACTAGCATTGAAACAAAGAGACTTTACATCTACCGTATTAACTGTAAGCAATAATTTAAACAAAACTGCTGATAGTTTTGTAGGCTGGACAGAACAGGATTTTTCTCCTCCTCCCCAAATGCCATTGTGGTAAGAGTGACGTGCTGCTGTGTTGATACACCAAGGTCCGATTTTTTCCCCATCCATTTTAATCCATCTCTGGAACATTGCTTTATGTACAAGCAGAAGTAACCAACCCCACTTAGGGTTACCATGAAGGTAAGTTCATCCCAGTTGTCCGTATCTGCTCCTCCGTTATGCAGATTTTGAACACAACACCTATACGCAGGAAGAACTTCCGCAGCACAGCTCGAAGCTCAGGAATCAGGTCAAACTGCATGATTTCACACAAGTATGGATAATATGTTGAAGCATGTGCCCTGAACTATCAAAGAAGACGTGAAAAAAAGAATGTTATTCTCTATTACTATAGGAAAGTGCAGAGTTTTTCCACATTCATGGATACATCAGCTTGTTAAAACACAAGGTCTCACCTGACCAAAGGCCTCTCTGGATGGCCAAAGGGCCATCAAGCCCAGTGTGTTTCCCACAGCAGCTTTAGCAGATGCCTGCAGGACACCATACATTTGGCATTACTGCCCTAAAATAGAGTCAGACTATTTTGTGCCTCAGGGATTTCTCAGCCTCGAGGCGATACCAAGGGCTAATACAGCACAAGCCCATCCTTTCTCACACACTCATTGTGCTTTTATATGAAAGCTTGGCAGTAATTCTATCAATATTTCTATACTGCTGTGAATTTCATGGATGCAGTCCAATTTTTACAGTGTGGAATGCTTGCAAAAAATGGAGATGTAGCAACTGCTGTATTTCAAGAAGAGCACACGCTGTGTGAATAAGCCAACTGCCCACTTTGCAATACAGATAATATCACAGACTGAATTCAACAGAAGCAGAAATGAAAAAAATACCTGAATGCAAACAGACATGACTTCCAGCCTGTTCTTACCTTTTCATCACTGATTTTTAGTGTTTTTGTTAAAAGCAACAGCAGGAGATTGGTCCAAGCTTCTCTGTGGCTTTCTGAGTTCACAGTAATAAAATATGCCAGGGCCTCACTGCATACACTGAAGAGATAACACAGTTCAGACAAAACTATAAAGAAAACCCACAGAAAGTTTTTATAACATGCAGTTTGTCCTCTCATAGTGTGTTTTGTTTACAAGTAAGATGGATTTCCATGAGAAATTTTTCAGTCACATGCAAAAACTTTAATTACACAAATTTGTCTCTATTTTTCTCTTACAGTAGTTATTACAGACAACTGAACTGAAATAGTTTTCATGTTGTCAACAAAGAACCATGGAGTCAAGAGGTTGAAGAGTCTGATTTTCCTCATAAGCGTTCTGTAATTAAAGTGTTGTCACCTTCAACCTCTAAATGTTATTTCCTGATCCTTACACTGGGACAGCTTAGGCAACAGCAACATGAGAAGTTCTCCCTCCCAAACTGGACTGCTGTAATAAAGATCTGCAGAGCTCAGCATCATGGATTAAAGAAGGATTACTGTTGTATTAATACATTTTTGGTCTTTGCTGTAGACTGTCAACACAAGGTACAAACTGTACTGCTTACTATGGCTTTTTGGGAGCACTGTTTTAATTGAAGAAGGAATGGAACCTCTCCCTTTTACACACTAAGAAGATTAATATGTCCACAGATGCTGATAAATCAGAACGTTACTGTAATCCACTGCATTAGTGCCAATAGCAGGTTTAAGAGTTCTTTACATTTGATTAGACATTAGTACCCTGAACTTCCATGTACCAACAACTCACTTCCTGAATAAAGGGGACCCCAATACGTTTTTATATTCATTTAGCATGATTTTCTGTATTTCCCCAAGTTCCAGGTATACATCAGCTTATATTGCACTCTGTTTAGATTACTGTATCCTACTATACATCTGAATATCATTATTTACTCAGATGTGACAAGTATTCATACACTACACCACTTTTGTAAAGAAAAGCTTGCGTCAGGCAAGAAGGTGTTTCATTTATTTCAAGCAGATTGCTTCCTTATTGCTAAATTAACTTTTATTAAAGAGGGGTCATATCTATATATATCTTCATACACTTTGCACATTCTGCTCAGCAACTTAAAATGGAACATTCATACCCAGGGATGCAGCATGCTGGCTGAAAAGAGAGTGCCCCAGCACCAAGCTGACACTCTTACCTAAGCAGTCGTCGCTGTATAGCATCCCAGGAGTCTCGGCGGTTTTCATCCACGTACATTCGAAAGAGTATTCTCAAGCAACAAGCCAAGCTGCTGGTCTCTTGTTTTAAGAGATTTGGTTTTGATTTACCCTTGAACCCTAGAAATCAGTTACACACAGGGAGAGACCACCACTTGTAGTTAGTAGCCAAGACAAAGTTTATCAACACTACCTCCACTACTGAACAGTAATGATTTCTTGCCCATATAGTATTTCTTCCTCCTTGATTTTCATTGACACTCAATCTATTTATAAAGTTACTTAAGTACAGCAGTACTAACTGTGTACCTCTAGTTTAATAAAAAAGCAGATAATCTAGCAAACAAAATTATTCAAGAAGAAGGAGGCAAGTAATAAAATCATGCAACATTGTCAAATTAACTGTAGAGATTATTGCAATGGTATACTTTTGTACCTTGATAGCTAAAGCTATACATGAAGTTCATTATATTTATCAAACTAAAAAGCCTTACCTGCTCTCCATAACACAGTTCGCTGTTCGTAATTTGAATTAAAGGCTTTTGAAAATGAATGAGACTCTTGCAGACAATCTAGTAACTTAAAGAGGTGATGTGAAGACATGTATTTATACATTCCTTGATCTTCTGTGTCAATGTGGATATCTGCATCCAATGCATCTCTCTAAGGCAGAGTGGGAGGGTGGGAGAGAGAGAGAGATTGGGGAGTGTCAGTAACATATTCTTTTTATATAAGCTTAAGAGATTTTGATACTTCACAGACCATATAGCACTAACTCCAAATTCCATTTTTAGGTACAAGAGAAATATTAGTGCAATACAACACAGCAGAACGGTCCTGTCAAGCATCAGAGTTGCACTCTTCAGTAGATATTTTAAAGAGAAAAGTTACGTTCTATCCTAGTTATTAATAAGAAAAAAATAAAAAACAAAGGAAAATCTCCCTTATCAAGGCATGAAAAAGTCCTATCAATACTATATAGAGCATTTCCTTTCCTCTAGGAGCTGAGTAGGTCTGCTGAAATCTGAAAAGCATGGAAGTGAACCACAAAAACAGTGTAAGTTTAAATGTTACTTAGCGTAGAAATGCCCCATCTTTGGCTAATATAATGTTTCATTAAAATTGGTCAATATTTTTAGCTAATTTTATTAGGAATTTAACTGTAACATCTGCAGAACACTACCTGAATGCACTAGTCTAAACTTGTAACTTAGGGCTTTATAAACATAGCCAAGCACCTTGCACTATTCCCTGGAATCAGTATTTTTAGGGGCAAGGATGCCTCCAAGGCAGGTAATGAGTTAAATCTTGACCATTAACCTTGCTGAAGTTCCATTTCTGCATCTCCTCCTATGTAAATACCTAAAGGCTGAGCAAAGCCTCAGCTGTGGCTAAATGAAGACACTCAGGTTAAACAACAGAAAAGAACGGCCTCCCCAAAACAAACAAAAAACTTTCTTGATGAGTATGCATTTATTATGAAAACAACAGTAATACATTATATTGATAATAAAAATAATGGTAATAGGATTATAATAATCCAACAGGCAGACTGCAAGGAAACACTGAAGGCAGTCAAAAGTATCACACCTTAAGAGCAGTGACACACACATTCAGGGTAGTGCTGAGAGTTAGAAAAAGGAAAAGACTATATTCTCTATTTTGCAAACACACTTCAGAGCATTGGATGGTCTTTGTACTTTACTGCCACAACAAGGTTATAAATAAGTCTGATGGTACCTGAGCTGCAGCCATGTGCTCAGCATCTTCCTTCTTGCTTGTTGCTGGATAGAACACTATGTTATCAATGGTCTGTATCAATTCCAGCTGTACCACACACTTTATAAGGAGGCCAGCAAATAGTTTCTGGTCTAATGAAAGGGAATAACACAAATTTCAGAAGCAAACTTATAACAATTCACTTACAAGAGGCTAGCACTACATTACCATTAGCATTTTCATATTTAGTGATGCTTTATCTTATAAAAAGAAAGTTTCTCTGCAAGGTCTAAGCACAAGTTGTAAAAACGTACCCCAAGTTTAAATGCCCTAAAACTTTCTCTACAGAACTACAGAAGTAGAATAGAAGTGGCTATAAAAGTTTATTAAATAACTTGCATGTCTTCCTTACTTGTGTAAGGACCACCTTTCCAGCTCTCATCTGTTGGATTTGAATATTGACTTTGTCCTCTTTCTGAAGCATTTTTATCCATGCTGCTTAAAGACTGGTGATCTAGGTCTAAATCCTAGAAAAGAATGCAGAACAATTCCAGCAATCCAAAAGAGCAGCTACCAACCAGCAATCAATTTTCAGATGATTCTATAAATCTTATATTCAAAGGCTTCCTGCATCCATTCTTTGTATCTTATTTTACAGTGACACCAAATACAAGCCAATGTCAATTCCAAAAATTTGTCATCAGCTGTATTTACGGCAATAAAATATTTTGACAGCCAACCTCATGCAAACCCCTTCACCTTAGTTTGCTGTGCCAAATTAACTCTTACCAAGTGTTTTTCAGCTGAATCTTCCTCCATTCCCGCAGGCCTCCATGTCAGCAAGCTTCACAAAGTATGAAAAAAAGAAAATAATAATAATAAAATAATAAATATCATCGCTCTGGAATTGGTTATTAGTATGAGAATTAAGTTTATGAACTTACACATGAGGAATAGTAGTTTTGAAGATTTCTAGCATACAATTGCATGTCTGGCCCCAGACTTCAGGGCTGAATTTCTGTCCATTTAGTATTACCAGGTTTTCTAGGCAGTTTGTACCTGATCGAGCCAACTGCTCGTTATCTGTGAAAGAAACATTCCATATTTATCAGCTTCTACAATATCAATAAAAAATTAAGCATTCTTTATTACTGCTCCATTGAACATTTTTACCAATACTGTGAAATGCATAGTATCCTAGCTCAAAGCCTACTTATGAAGTATATTACAATTTTATCAAGCTTAAGAACCTACTGAATAAAAGGAAGTGTTTAAGAGTGGACTTCATGAGATTGAAATCCAAACAGGAAAGACAAAGGACAGGGGAGAAGCAGAAAGGAAGCATAGAGTGAGACAAAGGAAAGAGAAGCACCAATTAGAAACTTATGATTTCCTGCAAGGGACTTCCCACACTTTCCATGCTAGCAGTATGCAGGACTCCAGGTGTAAGAGTTGGAGCCCAAAAGAAAACAAACATTCTTTAGAAAGTCCTATCTAAAAGTACTAGATGGCCGAAAGACTGGGCAGGGGAGGAAGACAGAAAAAATAATCAGAACATACACATGTGTAAATAAATTACATATTTTATCCATGCACTCAAATGGAGAAAGGTTGTTGGCAGAAGATTAACACAATGCTTTCAAAGCTCTGTCACAATAGCACCATAAACACATTATTAACACATTAACAGAGTAAGTGCCTAACTGATGAAATAGAATGATGCTTGAATATTTAAGATACTGCATCCATCTATTACATAACACATTGTCCTAATGGTGGTTTTTATTCTTCCCAGATTCAGTTAAGTTTGCCCTTCTCAAGCAATTAAAATTTAAAAGATACATCAAAAGATACAAGTAAATAAGGTACCTTGTTTTACACACCAGTGTAACTGTGCAAGTACGTCAGGAAGAAGGATCTCATTTAAAGCTTCATAAAATTGCGTAAATACATCACAGATTGCATAAAGTGCATGGTTGCATGTAGTGGTCATCCATTCAGATTTCTAGGAGAAAAAATGAAAAGTCTTTGTTTGCATGTGGGTTCTTCCATGATGATAGCACTCAGCTTATGCACAGCTCCTCAGCAGAAGAGGTGGCCTCTGAGGAAGGGAGTAGAATTTAGGCAAAACTACAAAGCCTCGCTACTGCAGATGTCTTGTCTGAAGCATTTAGTCTGCCACATGGATACTGCTCAGAAAACTATACATTTTCACAACAAAGTGTGAATATTCTCCTTGAAAATACTCAGACAGAACAGACAGATCCAGGTCACTGGATACTATGTCAAGTTTCATACATACCACAGAATACAACAACATATCATTACGTGTGGGTCAGTGTATTTCCACCCACACACTGCCAAGACAATACAAACTGCTGCCTTGATTATTCGAGTTCTTAAAAAAAAAACCCCAACCCTAACCTTTGCTTGCTTTTTGTTTTTACCTCTGTTTGTTGTTCAGGGAGTTTCATATTATCAAAAATCCGAAAGACAATTCTGAACAGATCTTGCCACCAGTGATTTTCAAAGGTATGGCCATAACTCTTCATTATTTCAAACATCACTGTTAGGCCTCTACAAACAAACCCAAACAAATAAAGAAAAAGATGTTAAAATGCATACCTGGGATCTCTTAACTAACTGAATAATAATAACAATAAAAAAAGCTTTATTACCTTGTTCGAACATCTAATTTGCAACGATTGATGATGCAAGAAAGTTCAAATAAAATGGGAAACCACCCTCTGACCCATACTCTGTCCCCAGGAGCAACATTCATGTCATCACTCGTGTATTCTCTTAATACCTTGGAGATGGGCAGGAAAAAAAGAGTTTTTTAAAAAAATAAATCTCAAAAACCTTTAAATCTGACAGATTTAGGTAACACTAGTAGCACAGACTTGAAGAGTTAGCTTAGTTTCTGCTCTAACACTCAAATCCTGTAAAATATAAGTACAAATTTGAGACATAACTATTTCTGAAATAGTGGGGAAAAATGTGTGGAAAAGAAATACTTAAATCTGTTTTACTTAAGTTCTGCTAAAGACTTTTCAAGTTGCAAAGGTTTGGACTTTAGGAAGAAAGTTTAACAGTGACAGGTAACAATTCTATAAATATAGATAATACAGAAATCTAAGTTTGGCATAAACCAGTTCTACACTTTTCTGGTATGTTGGATACAACACACCTTGCAATGGGAACATGCAGCTGCAATCTAACTCCAGGCTCCTTTCAGCAAAATTATTATTATATTAAGTAGTCACGCAATAGACTGGTGTAGAAAAATATGCACCAATCTAGACCTAATTAGGGTGACAAAGCAACAAGCGTTGTTTTCCAGGTCATCCTAACACCATAGAAAAAAGGACTATTTAATTAAATTATTTCCAATTTGGACTGATGAGACTTAAATTTTTTGATTAGTCCCAGTTTACTGCTTACACAACACTGAAATGACTCCTAATTCTGAGTAAGCTTTTATTACAAACATTTGCTGCTGGGAGACTGAAGTTTAAGCCTGAAAGCTCTTTCTTAGTTACAAGATCAGTCTCGGTTTAACAGTAGAAGATAGTGTAAGAATACACAAGGCTAAAAATGAAAAGAAAATACCTGTGGTCTTTCTGAAACGTATTTTGCACAATACCGAATGAGCCTGATAGCTTCCATGCTGGTGTCCGGAAATGCAACGTTACAGGCAAATTCAGAAAGACATTTTACTGCATCCTGAAATGAGTCAATTGCTGCTGGAAAGTGCTGTTGAAAAATATTTGCTGCGAAGAACAAACACATACACTTTTTAAAATGTACTGATATTGAAATCCGTAGATAAGCTGGCATTGATCTACAGATGTCAGCCATTGTATACCACTACCAAACAGACAAACATGAAAGGACCAGATCTTCTAGATTAAATATGGTTCTGTCTTCCCTTATATTCTTTCCCGACCCCACCTCACCACCCAAATTGGTCAGCATCACATTTTCTCAGGTTGAATAATTACCTATTTTATACTGTAGAATTATTCCATAGCTGCTTATATGGCTCAGTTCCCTCCCACAGCATATGCAACCCAAAGCTCTATAAATACTTTGAGATGTAATAGAAATAAAGCTTGATGTTAGCTTCCCTGCTGTGAAAGAAGTTACCTAAATGGGGCAACAGACACACTTATTGAATCTATTCCAAACTTGGAGTTCTACAGCAGGATATCTGTATCTAGTTTTTCTTGTCTATAGCAAGCAGGAGACTACAGGTAAGACCTAGTTGCAGAGTTTGAACAATCTGGCTGCAAGATCTTGTGTTTATTTACCTGGAAATACAAAAGCCTTATTCAGAGGGGCCTTTTAAACCGGAATCACAGGAGCTAAGTACTCGCATCTATCAAACATTACTTACTAACGATATGTGCTGTAGTCTGAAAGGCCAGCTCTACAATATTCCCATCATGGTCTGATGCTGCTTGATGAAAGACTGCAAAGATATTCTTCCAGCCTGAACGAATATTACCAGCTTGGGAGTTCACCATCTGAGCAATGCAGCGTATTACCATGTCCCGAATAGTTGGAGATCTTAAAAAAAAGGAAAGTAAGACTTTCACAAGCAGCACAAAGTAACTGTCCCACTTCCATGTAAACAACAATCTAACCCACACCAATTAACATCTTTAAGCAGGACTAAAGCAAGCCAACATAGAATTGGCAGTGCATCACACCTGTTTTTCTTCATAATATGCTCAAAAGGCCGTAGGAAGTCTTTCTGGAAGCGGAAGTTGGCCAACTCTCCCTTCTCAAGAAATTTCATTGACAGCTGCCTTAATGAGTCTACTGCAAAGATGGCAACATCTTCATTAGGGTTACATCCAACCTAAAAGAAAAGCGTATTTTCAAACACTTATCAGCTAATGTGTTACTTGTATGAGTAAGAATTCAACATTCAAGTTCCATGTCAGTCCACTAAAAAAAAAAAAATTACTGGCATGTTCTAGTTCAGATATTTAGAAGATAGCTCTTTCCCAGCCATTTTTATCCAACTAAACAGACCCATGGATTTTGTATGCAACAAGTGCAGAACTGTAATAGCCAGGTAGACACTAAAAAAAACAATAAGAAAATCTTAGGTCAATAAAGCCCCCACTCAAACATGGTCCAGCTTCCTAAGGAAAACAACTTTGTTGTTTCAGGATCATCTGTGTGTATTTTAGAGGAAAACTAACTTGGCATTTGAACAGAAAGATAAGACAGTGGCATCAAGAAAAATTACAAATACAAAATCATGTAATGAAATGATAGAGATCATTCCCATAAACACTTCCATTTCTATTTATACACTTCAGATTTTTAAATAGGTGCTTCCTTTAGGCACCTGTAATGAATTTGTTTTTTTAAATGTCACAACCTAAACCACTAAGAAGATATAAGGAACAAGCTGATTAAACAAGTCCTGCTATTCACATATCTTCTATAACTTGATTTTTAAAAATACCTTATTGAAGTGATCTCCAATCACATGCCAAATCCTTGACCACTGCAGCCTAATGCGATTCATGTTGTAATACGATATCTCCACTATCTTCTGCAGACTGAACATGCGTGGATGGTGTGGGGAAGCCAGCTCATCCATGGAAACAGCACACAGCCATCGGACAAAGTCAACTGAGCATTAAAAGACACCAGTGTAAGTACAGGTTGTTACAGGAACTCTTGCAACGTAACCCACCAAACGGTCAGCATACATACCTATTGCATTTCCATCCAGCCGAGTTGATCCTGTAAATATCCTATGGAACAAATAAACGAGTTGCAATTTTAGCTCTGCATCCACAAGAGTCAATCACATCTTAGTGCTATAGGCAAATGTCAGCACATTTCCTGGAGGTATTTTACAATGCCATGAACTCTGCAACTATTTTATTCTTGCGTGTTGGCAGCAGTTCACATCCCTGCTCTAGTCTAAGCAGTCTGTTCCCTGCTGCAAGTCAGTCTACTATGCTCCTGCCCCACTGCAGGAAATAGGCACAGGCTCACGATTTTATCCACGGCAAGTAGTGCTGGAACCCTCATTTGGGTGACAGTATGTTAAATTTCATAAAGAGAATTAAAAAAAGAAACATTAATAAAGCTCTGCTGCAAGACTTTACTGGATGACAGCTGCCTGCTTGATCTTTACGTGGTTCAAGAATACCGTAAATTGTGGCCATCAAAACAGATAGCAGAAAGACTATGGATGCACCATTGTCCCTTATTCCCCAGGAAGAAACCCAAATAAATACACAGAATACACACACATAACTTAGAGACAGTTATCAGACAGACTTGTAAAATAAGAACAGCTAAATACTGTAATAGCAACCTAATTCTGGTCTTCACTGGCTTATTCCAAAGAAAAGGTGTAAAAACACATACGTACATACAGTGCCCTTTCTGACAATACACTACATGAGTTATTCTGCTATTTAATGACAGTGTCTTTTGTGACTATTACATGCCTAAAGGGATATACTTATTGGGTCCAGCATTTAAGTATCAGCACCTTTCTCACAAGAGAAATAGGCTTCAAGAACAAAAGCCCCCGTAAGAGTCTGCAAATAAAGTGAGGATGGTCAGTAACTTCAAGTCATATTTTCCCCAGAAACAGATTATATTCTCGGTTACCTGTCTACTGCTACCACTACACTCTGTGAGCTGGTCTCTCCCACAGACTCTTGAATGCTTGCCATGTGCCGTTTATCAGCTCCACTTCCAACGAGGTTACCTGCAATGTAAGCCATTAAACCCCAGTATTTAGCATCAGGAAATCATGATTTTATATTAACCCCATCTATATACAAATAGACAAAGAAAAGTGACAAGTGCTTCCAATTAGCCTGTAATTTATATGAAGCAGATGGTGTCTTTGCCAGATCTGTGCCAGATTATTACAAAATTAAACATCTAGTAAGAGGTATGATTTTTTCCCCCTTAAGGCATTGTGTTTTGACCATCATGGTTATTAAGTTAAGATGATGTAATGCTGTTAATATTTTATCATTTCCAATCTTACTATTTTAAAATTCAAACTCTAAGTCAGGTACAAGTAGTTAATGCTGAGCACAGTTCTGTTATATTCAGCAGCATCATTGTGTATAGCATCAACTCCAGAGTATTTTCAAATTAAAAGGTTTCCTTGATGGTTTTCTGAAGATTAAGGCAGCTTGCCTTGTCCCTCTAACTTACAGCTTAGAATCTAAGGTTTGTTTCTTGCACATACTGCAGGAACCATAGAAACAGAACAGCAAGCCCCACACTCAGAGATAAGAAATTCCTTTGGAAAACCAATGATTGATCATTGAGATATCTGTTAATCCCTAAAGATAAATATCTTATGTTCTTACTATTAAAAAAAATAAGAGCACAAAAAGAGACAACTGATAATACTGGTTAGAAAACCATGAGTTAGTAGGTACAGTAAAACAGTTTTGACAACCACATATTACAACAAATAAACCTGGAGGAGCTTTGTTAAATAGTTTAACCCAATTACAAAGCTGGAACAGACTTGGTAATTACAAATACATCTTGAGATATACAGCTCTATTTTTTTAAGTTTCATTAATCCAATATAGCTTCCCCTAGAAGCAAGTAAATCTATTTGAATATCTTATAACATTGAGCTTTCTTAGCCATCATACTTCATTTACATGTACATCTTTGCAAAGTCCAAGTTTATTAAACTTACCTAATCCCAAGCCCATAAACTCTTCCCCTCCAGAGGCATAGCCTTTAATACTTCCTTCTCTTTCACGCCCAGAGCCAGATAAATACCGAGTTTTCACTCCAGTTCCTATGAGTTGTGCTAGTTCCAGCTGGCTAATACATTTCAAGATCTAAAACCAAAAATATTTAAATAATATGTTTCTGAACACCATCATATTTTATTCCTAACTTATATTAAATATTTACAACCCTCCCAGGTTCTCTAACCTTTAAGACAACTTTGAAAACAGCAACAGTTTTGATGTAGCCGAAGCATGACAAGTACAACTAGAAATCAATTGAGTGACTCATTCAAGATCACCAGCTGCCATGAATCATTCCAATACGAGAAAAAATAAACAGTACTCAAAAATCTAACCTGGATCTGTAACTACTAAAGGAAACGTTTTTATTACTTCTCATAGCATCAACTTCCAAAACTATAAATAACTTGGAGCTGATCCTCTAGAGAGTTCATTGTCCTAAGAAGATGGAAGGACTGATTGTGGCTACCACTTTGAGTAATGATGTTCCACTGTAGACAGTGAAAATGCCAAAATTGTGCCTAGCCCTCAGCACAGAGTTGACTCTTTTGTTACTTCTCCACTACAACATCCGTTGGACTTGCACAAGCATTTGTCTGCCAAAAAATGCAGTGTATTATTTTATATATATATATACATATATAGAAAAACTCCACTGACAAAATAATGCAGTTCATCCACATTTTAAAGAGGGTTCTGACACATGCTGGGAGCTAAATGCAGTTACTAAAGACTGAGAGTAGAACAGCAACAAAATCCTGCAAGTTTTCAAAATGACAATGCAGTTGCACTATTTAAAGTAATTAAAATTTACCTCATGCCAAGAGTTCCCAAGATAGTTTCCATCTGTATGAGCAACTGTAATAAGTGTCTTAATGGTGTCTATGTTTTTCTGTTTCATTTCTGTAATACTGGAACTGGCGGTCAACAAGGAAAAACGAGCAAGGGCCTGTACATAAGCATCTCGTTCAAGCTGTAAGACAGAGAAACAAGCATCATAATTAAGTCCCTGAAGAGCTGGAGAAAGCTACTTGTCCAGCATGCTTACACAGTTTTCCTTCTGTGTATAGCTGGCACTATTAGAGCACTTACCAGCTGAAGAGAGTAAGCTGCCTTTTAGCGAATGCTCTTAATAAAAGACTCAGCAATAAAAGGAAAGCAGCAGTGAAGAAAAGCTTGATGATATCAAGATCTTAAACCATCTAAACCAAGATGCTAATATTTTATTTTAACATTTCAAGGAAGTAGATAAAATGCATCATTTTCTATGTGTATGTTGTAATTCATCATCTGCCTCCATTACTCTTAGCAAGCCCCATGCCAAGTCTTATACAAACCTGCATTCCAAAGATACAGGCTATTCTAATGGCACAGCGTATTCCTTCCAAACAAAGGGATGCAACTTCTGTGTCATCACAGTTCTGCAAGCCAACGCTGTAAGCTGCCAGCAAAGGAGTCCACACAAGCTAAAGAGAGGAAGAAACTAAGTTTAGAAGTCTATTACAATTTTAGCCCAAAACACCAGGTAACTGAAACCAAATATATCCAAAGAATCCACCTATCGCATTACCCAACTCCTCAGAGTAATTTTCCATTTTTTTTCCATGCTCAAAACTCTTAGCAATGAAGATATAAGGAGAACTTCACACTCACTTTGAACATGGGTCTGACATGATCCAGATGAGTGGCACTAGTAAAAGGAGCCTTTGCATGGCTGACTGCCTCCATGAGGGCTTTAGCTGTTTTAGCCATTTGTTCCATCTCCAAGTTGTACAACAACCTCCGCTGCTTCTCATTAGCTACACCTAAGGGGAACACCACACAGTTGCATTGGTTTCTTTTTTATAAGAGCATATTCCATGTTTTTGTATTGAGCAACACAAAATTGTTAAATAAAGGTATTGCAAATTAAACCTAAAGATATAAAACTTTCACAATGTTAGCATTCAGGAGGCTGTCATAGGTTGCAAGTCCAGCACTAAAACCCACATCCCAATTTAAGAGTTGATTCTATAAAAAAATAACTTATTCACCCCTTTATTATATACCACATGTTATAACCTATCATTGGAAGCCAGAGGCATACTCTAGTAAGTCACTCTGCCTGTAAAAATGGATGGAAAATCCTTCATTTTCTTAGATTGACATCCTCAAAACAAAACTAGTTCTCACCAACTTGATAAATAAATTAATAACCCAGTGTTTCTTTATCCTTACACTACAGATTGCAACTTCAATTTTCAAGCAAATTCATTTAATTCCTGTTTTGATCTAGGAAACCCACAAACAGTCCAGAAAACACTGGAAAAAACCACTGTGATGAAGATTCACAACTCACTAATTTGAATTAAATTAATACCAGCTATTCCGAGTAAAAGCAGAGTACAGCTGGGGTTACTGGTTTCTAGTGTACACTACACACAAGTCCTCGTTTGGTCTAGCTGAGGATAGGTGACTATAGATCATGACAAACTCTCCGATCTCTCTCTTTTTCAAACACTCAAGGACTGTGGCACTTACCAATCTCTGAACTATGACATTCTACTGATGTTAAAAAAAACAACCCAGAACAAAACCCCACCTGTTGCCTAGCACATAAAACCAAGAAATAAACTCGTAAAGTAAGCACTGCCTTCAGTTATTCCACCATTTTCTCCTCACACTTTTGTTTAAAAAAAACTAAACAAAACCAACACCCAAATCTAGTTTCCAGTGCCTCTCTGCAGTGGTGCCAGATGCACTTGCACAGCTGTATTTCCACCACAGAAGCAGCAGTATTAAGTAATAACTGAGCCAGTTTCATACCAAATACCTGTATTAGCCATTCTAAATCTAATTTATGTATTGCACAAAGATGTTTTCAAAAAGGGATCTGAACTCCACTATGCCATCCTGAAAGTTACTGCAATAGTTTCAGAGCACTGTGGCCTTTCCAGTTCCTAGTTCCTTCTTACTTGGTTTACTAGACTTGGTTGTAATTGCGTATTCTTTTGTCTCTTTCATTGCAATTTTCTTTCCTTCTATTTCTTCATAGATTGTGGATAAATACTCTACTGGCAGGTCTTTACTGTCATTGATTCCTCGATTCATTTTTATGTATTGCTCCTTTGTCATTTTATTTTTTACCTGTAAAAAAAAAACCAAAACACAGAAGTTGGATATCAGATTTTGAATGCAAGTTCCAGAGAAATTCAAACTTTTACAAGTTTGTTTTTTTTTAATTTCTACCTGTGGACTGTGCAAGTCTGTAGTCAGCATTATAATAGAGTACGCCAAAACATAGGCAGTGTCAGCACTAGCAAATAGTGTTTGCCTAAGGGAGGAAAACAAACAAAACAAGTTTTTAAAGCCCTAATTCCTCGATCCATTAGCTCTATTTCTACATGGAAGAAAAATACCCAGAAGCGCTATGCATTCAACCAAAGAGCTATCAGAGCCTAAAATTAGTCTTTAAAAATGCATGAAGCCCCAAGTGTTTTAAAATGCAAATAAAAAGTGAAAAAATACAAAAGCATCTTCTTCACAATGTAGAGAACTAGCAGTTACTGAAATTTTCAAGTACACTCCAAAAGATTATACATTATCCTTCTTTGGGTAATCCTACAAAAACGAAAGAGCAGCATACTTTTCACTGCCAGGGTTTCATAAAGACTTATATAAAATCAACCCAGTGATGCACCAACTGGGCTGAGGAATGGGAAGCAATTAAGCCTGAACGCACAGCTAAACTTCAATGCTAGTTTACTGCTAATGCAATAGCATTAGAAACAATAGCAACACTGCCTACTTGATGTCAACTAACATATATGCATCCTGTTCAATGTCTAATGGGCAAGGAAAAAACATGTGTAACATCTTATTAGCTATTTCTGCCATGTATTTTTAATTTTAGCAATTGCTACTCCTTACTACTGTTGTGTACACTTGACTGATCTACATTCATTTAAAAACAGAACAGCTAATAAAGAGACAATTTAACATGCTTAGGGCTTCCCTCTTCCAGTAATTCCTTCTAGCAAGTACTTAGGATTTCATGAAATGCCAGCATGGGTATACTTTCTATCCCAATTTCCATTTTGCCTAGCTGCTGAAGTGGTTCAGCACCAAGATCTGCTCCTCACACAAGCCTGTAGAAGTCCCTGACCTGGTACGAGTGTGGGTTGCACCTTAGGTACACCAGCAATAGAGCCATTTTCCAGGCACTTATCCAATACAAAGGGTTTGAATTACCGTTGGTTGCATTCAATATATCTAGCAGCAAACTTCTCCATTAATCTATCGATCTTCTGGGCTTCACCTGGCAGACGAAAACCTTCCAGAAATATCCGCAGAGCAGAGACAAAGTCTTTTCCACAGAAATCAAGCTGGTCTACGTAGGCATACATCACTTCCTTGTTAAACTTGTTGCTTTCCCCAAGAAATTCCCCTACTTGAGTCTAAAAACACAAGAGACAGTTATTACTGTGTAATCCAACTGCCAGCTTTGCAAGAAAGTTCATAGCACAGGAATTGCACGGCTGTCAGTTTTGTAAGACTGATGTGCTTCACTGAGCAGGCAGAGCAACCGTTAGAGGGGCGACAAGAAGCCAGTGTCATTAGAAATGCCTTTAGTCTGCATATTCTTGCTTCCCTTGCTCCCCAAGGTGAGATCTGCATTACTGTAGAGCCAAGGAAAGCTGAGCTGTGTCTATTTCACACGAGGCAGAAAATGCTTTGCCACTGCAGCATGTGATATGCCTTTGCTGGCAAGATACTGCTAATGCAGATGTAGATAAGATGTGCGTTCCCCATTATGGGGAATCCCTTCAGCATTTTACTGTAAACACAGCTACTTTACTAAAAAGCCTGGGACAACAAGTAAATAGAAAGTTGCACTCTACCTTCATTAGAACCCTTTTACTTTCAGTTATCTGTTAGTGAGATATGAACTAAAGAGAGATTGCACACAGATATCAGAAAACAGGGGAGAAGATAAAGGCAAGAGCATTAATTATCCAATGTTGCATGCAATCTTACAGAACAGAGACGTTCTTCTTGGTGCAGAAATTGGGCAATGTCCTCTGCTGTAGTGCCAAGCATTCCCTGCTCCTGCAGATACTGTATTCCTCTCTTTGGTTTTTTATTAAACCTATTCAGACAAAAACATGAGGAAATTGAGACATACAATTGAAGAATAACACAGGCTATAAAGTTTTAGTTTTACAGAGCCCTTCTACACTAAAGATTCTGTGCTGTAGCTCTGTGTCTTTTTCGTAGTTAGAAAAAAGTCAAAGAATGTGCAACAAATGTATTAACTATATCACACCATAGGCTGCATCTCATAAGGTACATTCAATTGCTGACAAGTTTACAAGTTATTGCTGGAAGATGGACCCTTATGAAATATTAAAAGTTAGAGAACTTCCATTAAATGCTAAAAATGTTGCTGTTCAAGACCTTTTATAGCATTTACAGGCATAATAGGCAAATTAATGAAAAAGAATAAAGCATAGCTGGACAATGATTCTCCAAGCTCTATTTCAATAAGACACCAAATGGTGTAAAAAGCTGTAAGACAACATTAAGCCTGTCTGCTCAAATCAATTTCTCTCTAGGTATACACACATTTTCCTCTCTTGTATGGCTGAACCAGCACAAAGGAAAGCTGTGAAACCACACTCCACCCAAGATTCTACTGAATCCCTTTTAACCACAAGAGCCTCCAGCATCAGCTTTTGAAAACAGCATGCAAAAGTCTACAGCATTAAGATCAATCTGTCAGTGTCCCTACAGGTTTGATTGTGGAAGATAAGAAACAATAAGGTTGTACACACAGTTTTTTTTACTAGTGAACTTTTATTTTCTTGTCATACTGGACTTACAGTTCTATCCCGTGTTCAATTATTTCCTTTTGTTGCTTGATGACTTCAAATTGCTCAGGATCATCTGGGACAGTAGTCTGGGTACCAACACTTCCAACTCCTGATGACACATTGGAGTCCAAGGAACTGACACTACTCCGTCTCCCTCCACTCTCAAGGCACTTACCTTCAGCCATTTCCTGTTCAGATGGTTTATATGAACCTATTTATAAACAGGGTGAGACCCGAGTTACTAAAAGCTTTCAGTTATAACACTTGGTAGTAGAAATTTGAGTCAATATTCTTATTTTATCACATTCTTTTTTGTAGTCTGCACTACATGGAGATGCTGAATTGATGCATTCCTAAAATAATGCAACAAAAGGCAGAAGAGAAGCAGCAGCTATGGAGAAATTTTTGCACTTAAACTTAATAACTGCAAGACTTGTCACACATCTTGTTCTACATAAAGCCTTTTTCATAGTGCAGAAAATGGCCTGGCTAAAACCTGGTTATCTGAATCAGACACCCGGGGAGTCGGTTACTGCCACAACATTAACAATTGTTTGTTAAATACTCCATTTGTATAAAAAAATCATAAGTAAAAACCTAGCATCCACACTTCTGCGTAGCTTCTAAACACTGAATAAACACAGGGACAAACTTATTAAACACATTTATCTCTCTGTAAAACAATCTTACCCAAGCTAGCCTGATGATTGGGGTTCACATAAAGGTCTTTGCTCCATTCTACCATACATTTTAAAATAGAAACCAAACATTCAAGTCCTTTTTTCCTCAGGCTTAGTTCCTAAAAAAAACAAACAAAAAAAACCAACAAAATCAAACCAATATATCTACAAGTTTTTAGAAGGCACTATCTCACACCATTCAAGTTTTAGAAAGTCATCAGTTAGGGGGATATCTATTGGTTATACAAAGTTTCTGCCCCTTGACTATTTAGGTTGGATACATATGAGCCAAAAGTGGCCATAACCAGACCGATGCCAAGACACATTCCAGCTGCTTTCAGCAGATGGTCCATCAACAACTGATGTGTACAACCAAGGGGCAATACACACCAAATCCTAAGTGCAGCCCCTTTGTTGTATGAATGATTATGATCACTCAGTAAGCCTCACTTGTGGAGAGATTTGACACTATAAAGAGAAGCATCTCACTATCCTAGCTACACAGCCTGGCTTCACAACACAAACATGCAGCAAAATCACCAAGTAAAATAATTGTACTGCTTCAGCATCCAATGGCAAATTAGCTAACTAACAAAAAGTAACATCAGTAGGTTACAGACAACATGAACGAATGAAGTATCAATAACGATGCAGATACAGCACCATCTGAAAAAAATAGTACCTTATCTTCAAAACTGCTTTTCTTACCTGTAAAGGTGTCATTCCTAACTCATGGCCACTTCGTCCCTGTGCGATTTTGGACAAATCATTTACGAGGCGCTCAAATATATTAGCAGCGTTTAAATCACAGTCATAGTTAACATAAATATCCACTACACACTGGGCATCTTGAAAACAGAAGAAAGTGTGAGTATTAGTATTCAGTGTAATAGCATTTTTTAAAGGAATGAGCCAGTTGGAGCAGGCAATGGGGATGAATCTAGACATTTAACCCCAAAATTATGGGATCAAATTTAATTTTTCACACTTCAACACTATATATGGCATTTGTCTTCAAAATAATTCTCATCTGCTGCCCATCAGGAAGGAACTGCTTTTCACAACAATGGAAATACCTGCACAAATTCTAGTTAAAGTCTGAATCACCATCCATTTGTGTTCAAAGGAGCTTGAAGAAGTCTCTAGAATATTCAGGAAGATCTCTTTGAAGAAAACCTGCAAAACCAATGAGGTAAAGGACTTGAAACTTATTATAACCATGTCAAAAGTACAAATTCATTTCTTTTTCAGTAATTTCTCTTGAAGCATATAATCTCATGCATTTTAGAATTTGAACACAGTAGTAATATACTAGTTTATTAAGCAAACAAAATTAAGACCTTGACTTCTAAGTTACAGCTGTTTTTTATCATTGCAGTATTTTTATTTGAGAACAAGAGCATCATGCAAAAGATAGATAAAAAGTTTCTCACCTCAATCTGCATTTTTAAATGCGTCTTAAAATTTGAAAGCAGCGTGAGAAAGATGGCAAGAGAGAGCTCAAACACATCAGGAACAGAAGAGACTCCATTTTTAGATAATGCTACACAAAGATATTGCTTGATTGCATTGATGAACATTTCGTGTGTCCTGAAAACTGGACCAGCATTCTGCAGTACTGAGAGAAGCAGCTGGAGAGACACTACCTTAGAACGCAATTCATGGGATCTAGAAAAAAGTTCAACATGAAATATATTTTTTATTGTATTTCTGAACCCATACTTGTATTCAAGACAAGCACTATAGCATTTCTTCTGTGCCAAGAAGAAATGAATGGTATTTTAATTCATTTCAACACAGTAGGGGCAGGCGAGGTGGAAATCAGCCTGCAAGTGATTTTGGACAACATCCACCATCTTAATTTGAAGATTTTCTAGGAGTATTACCCTTTTAGACTAGGATAATAGATGCACCTCAGTGCTACTAAGAAGCATTCCTCCACTCGCTTATCAAGAGCTTCACAAATACTATAGCCAAAGCCACTTAAAGATTAATAAGCCCATCACATAAAAAAATCCCTCAAGTATTAAACTTAGTAATTTGAAGCAAGTTTCAATCCTAGATTCATCAAGCTAACTGAAACAAGGGCCCAAGATGAATTCTGAATACCTGCTTTACTACACAGCAGCTACTTAGCCATCTTCAAAATCTACTTAAAGAGGACAGTATAATAAATACAATTACTTGGGATCTGGTGGTCCATCACCAAGTGGTTTCATGGACAGCTTGCACAATGACCTGAACACGAGGAAGGCATCCTTTTGTAGAACATGGGAAAATTTGGCAGCTGCTTGATGTCCAGATACATCTGTTTCCTTGACAGCAAGAAACACAACATTAGATCCTCAATGAGACAGAGGAACAGAGCAATTAGGAAAATTCCACAGCTCCTCTGAGAATTAGCTACAGATTGAAAAAAGGTACATTTGGCAACATTTGAACTAAGCCTACACAGGACTACAAGTGATCTGGATCTTTCCACACATGTTGACTGGTTCTTCTCTGCCCCCACCCTGTACTAAAATACAAGTAAATCAATTTCAGAACAGTTGTTTTCAGGATCTACTGAAATTGCAGTTGCTGCTTCCTTTTCAAACCTTAGCAGGACACATACATTAAAGCTTCTGTCCCTTCCCTCCACAAAATCCCATTGCATTAGTTGGCATGATAAAAACATTTCTCCTTTCCTAAATATACATTAGCATCCAATGAAATTATTTACCAGGTTATCAGTGGAGGAAACAGATTGCCCATCGTCTGGAATTCCATTTGTTTGTACATTCTCATTATTAGAGCCAGAAAGAGCAATATCTGCAGTTTCTGATGCAGGCAGAGCCTTAACTGTTTCTATTATCTGCTTTTCTTCAGCCACTAAAGGGGGAAAAAGGGAAACTGATTAAAATCATCCATAGAGATTTTTTTTATCCCATGACTAAGTTCTTCAACCAAATGGGACAAAAACAGCACTGGTAAACTAGAAAGTTTCTCAGCTACCAGCAAAAGAAGAATAATGTGAGACAAAAATGTGTTCTTACTACCTTAGTAGGTGTTCTTGTCAGATACTTAGTAAGAAAAAAAAATTTCAATGCTTTTATAATTACAGGAATAAAAGTTTGGCAAATCACATGTATCTATTTTACTTTAGAAGACTTTGCTACCTTTCACAGCTGACTTGACCACATCTTCCAAGATGTCTTTAACCATTTCCTTTCCCCCATCAGTTGTTTCCTCTAATGAAATACACAATAAAGAAATAATTTTTAATTTAGTACTGCTGTTTAGGAATAAGATTAAAAAGGAGAAACATGAAAGAGGCAGAAGGGTTAAAAATAATGGAATTTCTTTAGTAGTCCTCCTCTAAAGCCACTTCCAGGAAGTCATACAAAAATACTCATTGATGTTATTTCCATTGTTTAAATCAAAGCACTGATATTTTTAATGCAGTGATTTTGTCATTTCTGTTTATCTACTGTTACAAACTTTTAGCTTTGGAATATCCTACATTCCTAATTTGGATACAGCACATGGTTATGATAAGGTCTTCATAATACACATTTTTACCACAGGACTTCATCTACCTCAAAGTGATTCTGTCACTCCCCATGTACTGTGATTATTCTCTTCCTTTCCTTGCCCTTTATCAACCTAATTAAGTCAAATTTCATTACAATTCTACATACAGAAACTCACATATAGTTTTACTAGAATTCTAGGGAAGACATAAGCCTTTTCTTCGACAGTTATAACGTTGTAGACATGAGCTAAGAATGGCCTGTATACTCTGAATAACTACTGAGAAAACACAAGCACGATTTGAGCCAGTAATCCCAGACAATTCTCCCCAAAACAGCCTAAAAGAGCATTTTCCAATAGAAACATTGTAACTGAAAGAAATAGACACAACCTATTCTTGTTCACCTGATGTTGAAAGAGTGAGATCCTGCTCCAACTTGACATCTTCAATTTCTGCCCTCTCAGGCTCACCATTTGTTAATTCCACACTTACAGGAGCCATAGGTTTGCCTTCCTGATAGTTGTGCTTTAACTGACCAAGCTTTGGAGACCTGGTCACCACTTGAACTGCAGGAGATTGGGATTTTTGCTGATTCATTTTTTCTGCTTCCCTGGATTCTTGTATCTTGAAAAAACAATATGAAAAAGTTAATCTAAGGCACAAAACATGATAAGGAAAAACAGATGTCTATGATCCTTTGTGAATTCACGTGTTAACAAAACAGAAACAGTGAGAATATAACCACTTAGCCAGCCAAATTAAAAAGACGTTCTTCAAGTTTATTTTTAAAGAGTCTATTGCTTCTTTATGCAAAGCCATTTGGCAAAAACTACAGTGTGAAGCCTTGTTATCAGCAATAAGCTTCATATTTTATTTTTATCAATCGCTTCATATTTTATTTTTATCAATCAGCATGCTTCACTGCAGGATTTGACAGTTGTAGGATTTGACAGTTGTTTTTAAAATTACAAATCGATATCCAACTACAATGACAGACCCAACAGAAGGAACAAGAAAGTTTTCTGTTCATTTGTCAAGCCTAAACATTGGAGATGAGCAGAAGTAACAGTTACATACAGCTTGATTTTCCATCCGTGTAAAAATGACATTTAACATCTGCGTGAGGGTAGCTTTGGCAGTTGTCTGATTAATAAGATTTTTACTGGCCAGATAGATGTTGTAACAGGTTCTAACAGTCTGAAGAATTGTTCCTTCATGGATTTCTATATAGGGAGATGTTACTGCAGTGAGGAGAGCCTGAAAGAGTCCATAACACATTAAATTAAATCTGAGTAAGCAGGCAGCAATACATTTCATGCAGGTCTTCCATAATAATCAGTGGATTCATTATGAAACACATATCTGTTTGTAAGACATTACAAGGAACTTCCAGTTCTTATTTCTTTGACATTTCACATCAAAGAAAGCTTAGAAGAACTTCCACATATCTCTGTTCCCTCCTGAGCTGTTAAAGTGTTTTATCACAATTAGTTTTCCACTAAGGGAGATATTCCACCTCCAAACGAAACACATTATATTCTATAGCTTTGTTTCTGTGAAAGGGCTAATTAGTCTACACTACCATCAAATTGGATTACTAAAAGATTCACCAAGAGGAAATACATTTCGCATACCAATTCTGGCCTGGTGACAGCCTCCCTGAATTCAAGGACACCTCTAACAGCGTAAGAAATGGAGGAGCTGGGCACTAAGTAGTGCTTGGCATTAATTATTTTTCAGTTACAAAATCAGAGACAGAGAAATCAAAATAATATTGCACCAAAATGAAGCAAAGAAAATACCTTTATTATCTGCAGTTGTACTCCTTCATCTGTTTGAGGACCCTGAAAGCAATTGCAAATTGTTTCAACTATTCGGTCAATCAGCCGTTTTCCAGGAGCTCCGCTGTCTGGAGCATTGCCAGTGATATGTCCATATGCAATGAGTTTCTAGGTAGAAAGAATGCTGGTTAGAAAACCCTATACTGTTAAGTAAAATACAGTTAAGTACAGCATAAAAATGGGGTTTTACACAGCATACCTCACTTAACCTGTTTTAATACAAAAATTTAACACCATCAATAGTCTGGCTACCAACTACTTGGACTGCCCGTACACCTAGACAAAACAGACTTAGTAAGTGATACACAAGCTTCTCTTCCACCCAGACCATGTCTTCCTACCGGAACCAGACAATTTTTTTTAACATCAATCTTTGTACCTATTCACAACAGAAAGGTTCTGTCCAAGTAGTCAGCCGAGCTTAAGTTGCATTTGTTTTTTTCTGTAAGAATCTAAGGAGGAACAAAGTAGAAAGATTCCAGAGTCTGACCTCCCCTCACATCAGCACTACAAGAAACACCACAGTAAATAGTGTTTTTAGAGCACCACAGGTGAAGCACCTTTACTGAATAACATAAGCACTCATGAGCTTCAATAAAGGCTTCCTTCACCATAGAACAACACACACACACATTTCTGACTTTGACAAGATACACTTCCAGCCAAGCCAGATGATGATCTGTTTTGCATGGTGTGTGCACCTAGGCAGCCACAGCAGGTATCTGCACAGCTCTATGTACTCAGGACAGCCCATCTTCACTCTAAGAATACCAACAGCACACAAAATTTTTATAACAGGATGTTTCTCCATTTCACTCTGTCCAAGTTCTAACAGAACCCTTACCTGTAAACAATCCAGAGAAGTACTGACAATGCGTGGAGACTTTGACTGGCAGGCCAGTTCGAATGGAAGGAAATATTTATCTGCTTCAATGAAGTTTGCTTTTGGTGGAGCAGCAGTGCCTTCTCTAGGTCAGTAAGAAGAGTTATTAATTTTTCTAAACATGTATATCACAGCAAACTACACTTCCTCCTTTTCTAAATTTAAAACTGAATTGTACATAGCAGCATACAAATGTAATGCAAGTTTCTTTCACACATGCTGTCTTAAAGGAAGTTCAGTCTTCTTTAAAAAATCACAAGAAAACCACTTCACATTTATTTACACTGCACCTGATCTTTTTCACATATTCTTGAACTTAACTCTTCCCTCACCACCCTCCAACACTGTCCCACTAACCTGAAATACTGGGGAACTCCCACACAACAATGATAAATCTATCAGTTACTCTGAATTAATTAAACAGAGCCCATATCAGAGATACTAAGGAAATAGAAACACAGTTGGGGGCTCATTTTAAATCATAGCACAGTGCTGGAAAAGTATTTACATTTTGGATTTAAGTAATATTTAAAATTGGTATTCTTAATCTGGGTAGTTAAGAGAATATACTGTCAAACAGAGTGTGCCTACTGCTCTTTGTGATTTCCTTTCAGGCTATATTAAGTCCAGTAAAAGGAAGCGAAAAAACAGCACCTTTTAGAAGTTCTGCAATTTTTTTCATAGTGAAATTTAGAGGCAGTTATGGTTTCAGTACTCATAGCCACAAACGTTGTGTAATTGGAACACATGGGCCATATGGTTTTGACAGAAAGGTGTGTAACTGGGTATTCATGAACTCACTGCTGTAATGTATATATACTCTTACATTTCCATTTTCAAATTATTCTACTTGCTGTTTTCATGCACAGTTTACAGCAATTAATAATTTACCTTTGCTTTTCCAGGTCAGATTTTATTTCATCTGGAAGAAAGAAAAAAAATTCAAAGCATTTAATACCCAACATCTATTACCATTATCAATAACACAATTAAGGAAAGGTAATAAAGCAAAGCTGTTTCAAACCAGAAGTGTTACACTTCACTATTTGCTATTCCTTTTCTGTAAAATCTTCAGCTTCAGAGACCATAAACAGTTACACCATTTATTGGAAGGCATATCTCAATTTCTACATGAAAAAGTTTATTTTTCCAAACCTTAGTAAAAGATACCTTTAGAAAACACAGGTAGAGTATGCAATTTTGATTCAAAAGTACACCTACATCATGGAGATCTCAGGTCTGCAAAGTCCTTAAGCCACTGCATAAACCATCAGATCAATGCAGCTGACCTTCCTGTTAACTACACCACCAGTTAACCTGCTTCCATTAAGCCTCACGATATGACATCAGCTGAATAAGCAAACTCTCAAGAGATAAGAAATCTTAAATGCATACTGTCATTTTGCCAGCAGAGCTTTTTATTTTTTTTAAAATTGCATTTTTGGGGAGCTTCTACTAAAATCAGAAACATAACTTTTCTGTATTTTTCTCATTTCTCTTGTATACAGCCACAAATCCCAAAGATCCTCGTATGGCTTTCTGAGGATTTCCAACGTATCCTCATGATGCACAACACAGACCAGAACTCTATCAAACACAGCATAAGCACATACTGTGAACACTGACAAAATAGATCAGAAATAGCACACGCAGTGAGGCTGCACAGGTACAACCATTAGTAACACCACATGGAACCTGTCCATCCCACTCTATCGTACGCCTGCAAACCTTGATTCAATTGCAAAGTTATCAATACTTGTTCTCTGCAGCTCTGCAGAAGCACCATTATTTGAGATTAGATGTTCAGTTCCGATGATTTCAGTGCTGCTTGTGAACCTCAATAATTCCTTCTGTCTACAGAAGCCCCAATACACAAAACACAGTAACAAACAAGGACTGCTACAAACCCATCGCAGGTTTTTGCGCAGTCCTACTGCTCACTGAATGTTACAAGAATTAATCCTTGCAGAGTATGCCTATTTTGTAACATTACTACCCCTGTTTTATAGAGAAAATGGAGGCAAAATGCAGAGGAAATCTGTGTAACTACAAGCTGTGAGTGACAAGCTACATCCAGGATTCACTATCTACCTGCCCTTGCATTAACAAGAGCCAGTCTGACATCCACTAATAACAAATGAAGTAACATTAACCACACTGCAGTCAAGGGAAGAATAGACAACAGAAAAAGAGAAGAGTCACAGGCCCACAATGCATCATGGCTCTGTTCAGCAGCCACCATTTTCCAACCAAGTCCATTATTAGAACTACTGGACATGGTTGTTTGCAAGGAGAGAATTTTCAAGGCAACAAGCGTAGCCAAGCGCACAGCCCCAGTGCCTGGGGTTTTGGAATTAGAAGTAACTGCAGCTCTGCAAAAGGGCAAACCCAGCATCGTCATCTCCTAATACTTCAGGCTTCAACTGGTAAGGAGAGCCAACAGAATGGAGACTGTTGTTAAGAAATAACCAAGGTTTCCCACGCCAAACAGACAGACGATGTACATCTTGACAGAGCACCACTTCTTGGATCACTGTCTTCTTCATTCCAGTATCCAGCTGGTTTATCAACAAGATGGCTAGTCAGAAGTTCAATCCAGCAAAACTTCAATTCAGTCCTCTTCATTTTATTAATGACCCCATCTTTAAGACATTTTGGTCCACAGAGCTACGGAGAATAACATACATGAAGGGACCCACCAATTTATTGTGTACCCATTTAGATCTGTCTTATTATTAGACCAGCACATTCCTACAGGAATTGGCTGCTTAAAGCAGAGTTTTCTGGGTAGCTTTACACATTCAGAACGCTCAGTCCTGCCTCCAGGTCTTGGCAGAAAAAGGCGTATTTTAGCTATAGCCAGAATCCCCAGCACAGCAGGATGCCAGAGTGGTCAGCTAATGCTGTATTTCAGACACCCTGCAGAACTAGGGTTTACAGGTTTCCTTCTTAAATGACTGTGAAAACTCGACACTCTCTGAACTAAGTTTGTTTTTCCCAAGCAGAAAGACTGTTCAAGTTAGCCAAGTGGCCTTCCTGACACTAAAAATGGTAATTTGTCTAGTTTGGAAATGAAAGATATCCTTAATTTGATAATGTTTTGGTCAGGTCAGATCAGACACCTTTTGAATACGCACAGGTATTTCAATAGTGCATGAAATAGAAAGCTGTTTTACATATAAAAGTTGCTGCAATTTTTTTCCCCATGGGCAGATCACCAAAGTGAATAACATCAGAGATTCAGTTAAAAAAAAAAAGAAAATAAATCCATATTTGATATATCTAGCTCAAAGGACACGAATTTTCTTTAGGGGCTTTCTTGTTTGCAAACTTACCTGCTTTCCACTCCTCCTCAGCAGGTGCCACTTCAGGAGTTGTGACAAGCCTAACTTTGGTCATCTTTGAGCTGAAACTGAAACCTGTTTAGTGTCCCCTAGGCTGGCCAGTCTACTACACACAACTTATCTCAGTCCATCCACTTCAATTTTGGCAGAAAGGAAAGCTGAAGGTCATATACCTCGTCTCCATTCTGTCATACTGTTCTGTGGGAGGTGGACAGGGAGGGCTTGCTGCAGTGGAGGGTCTCTTGGAGCAGGGGGGAGGTGACAGGGGTCCAAAATAAAAATTCCTCACCTAAAAATTAAGTTGTTCAAAAAAAAAATCAACTACAGTAGGAATATTATAGCAATGAGTCCACCCAAGAAAATAAAAAGGTTATCTGATAAAATTTCATACTGCACAAGAAAGAAAGGTTTATTGTTTGGATGGGTTATTCTCAGGTACAGAAGTGCTAACTTCCATATTTAGGGTGTAGCAAAGTAATGCTATTTTTTTTCCCAAATCTCCATATCAGAATGAAATAATTTCTCTTTCTTTCAAGGAGATCACTTTGCCCCCATACTATTTATTAGCAAAGCAGCATAGCAAGAGAAGTTTCAAATTGAAACTTCAGATTTTAGCCTTAAGGAGATGTGATTATGCCCATCTTTTCTGATAGTTATATCACACCTTGCCTTGGAAAAATATGTGAGAATAGCATCCCATATTAGAGCAGCAACAATTTCACTCTCAGAAGTACTCCATAAATTAAAAAAAATAAAATCTAACCAAGGCCTGACCTAGTTCCCCACTGTTTTATTATATAAAGGTTTTTCTAAAGCCATATAAAATCACCTGCACCGCAATAGTATTTTAGCAAATAATGCTGGCAGGAAAGAATAAATGAAAAGACAAAAGCAAGTTACAGGCATGCCTCTGCTACTGATTGCATCAAAGTGGTTTGGAAATCGCCACATTTGAAGCACTCGTTTGGTGGTCTGACCACCAAAACTCAGTGAAACACAAACTGTTGCCTAATGGCAGTCTGTTGCCATGATCAGGTCGCCAAGCCCTGACCAGGCACAGCCAGCTTCCACAAACCTACAGCCACTGTCACCCTCCTGCTCCAGTCCCAGCATGAAGGGGCACAGCTCAGTTCCCTTCCACAGCTACAGAACACAGTCTGAATTCTGGTCAGTGTCTGTTCACCACAGCGCAACACTGACCCCTGGCTTGGTGCTTTCAGTGCTAGAGCTACCTGCTACCTTCCAGGCCAGAAAATATCAGTGTACATCGCATCTGCTTCAGTCAGAAACATCTTCAACTCCAGGTACTCTGTGTGCTGCCCACTCAGAGCAAACATTTCAGCATTCCTACCAGGCAACACAACTGGAATAACAAGCAAGGCCTTGCAGCAATTTCTTCCAGAGCTTCTGGCCATAATAAAAGCAGGATGAAGCTCATGCTGATAATAACTACTGTTCTACACTAGGTGGATGGTTGAAGTTTGCTTGTATTGAAAACTATGCATTAAAATGGGGGAAATAATTGCCTGTCAGCAATTAGATGCATCCTGTGTTAATGTACAGTCAAGTTTGCCTCAGTGGAAGCAAACTAGTTCCTGCACAGAAAGTGGCACAGCTTGTGTTAGCACAAGGACACAAGCAATGTCTTTCCATAGCTTGTCAGAACACCAGGCAGCAGTGCCAATACAAACACATGGAGCAGCAGCAAGAGCTTCCCTGCCCCCAGCCTGGTGAAGTCTACTGCATTGCCCGATTCCAGGCTGCCTTAAACTTGGATCAAAAAAAACCCAAACACCCCACGTTTATTGATTCTATCGATCCATAGAGAACCCTTTAGTCCTGCTTCATTGTGCCAGCCATTTCTACCTCCTCTTTGCCCCAGCGTTCTCAAAACATGCTAGCCAAGAGGCTACTAAACCAAGAAACACAAATTCATTTTAGACATCTGTCATTTATATCCAGCAGTTTCTTAAACACACAATGAGATTCCTGAGCAAAGGTGCTGTTTAAGAGATTATTTTAAAAACTCATTAACAAGCTAACTAAACAAATTCTGTTGTTTACAAAGCTTGAAGATATGTATGTGGAGGTGCCTAGGCAATCAAAGAAGGTCACATAACCAGGTTGGCTGCACAGTGTGTCATTAAAAACAGTCCTAATAGGGCAAGAGTAATCGTTTATTTGAGACTCAGGCACACAATTAGCATCAGGCCAACACGAAGTGCTGTGATACACACTGCCCCTATTCCACTGTCAGTGTTTCAGGACAGTAAATCTACGGAAAAATTCCCTAAGAACCATGTGTACCTAGAGCTCCACATACATGCTTATTAAGCAGCTATTTTTATACAATAAACTGACTGTTGAAAACAAGTTTTCATTAAAACAGTTTTCTAAAGCAGAGCAGAACAGCTTCTCTGTTTAAAAACCTCAATTTCTCCCAATCTCTCCTGGGGCTTACTGGCTCTAAGACTACAGGATACAACCGTTACACCTACTGATGAAGCAAGCAACTGGATGAAGGAATCTATTCAACCTCTGCTTACTCAACATTAATACTGTGTATTTTAAAGGAGGGGAGGACAGGGCAAAAAATAAAAAAACCACCAGAAGACCACCACTGGGAACTGGTTTTGTTCCTTTTCTTCCACCCTTCTTGTGTTTATGCCTTGTTTGAACCTATGACACTTCTCGTTTCGACAAAGCCATGAAGATATCCTGCAGTCCAAAATCACACAGTGTTAGTCCAGTGAGAGGTATATTACTGGGAAAGGAAGAGAAAAAAGGGCAAGAACAGTTTTCTTTCACCCATAGCAGTTTGTGCAGATTACGAGGTATGGCCTGAATTCCTCAGACTGCAAGTAATGCTCTTCCCATGCTTCCTAGCATATTTACTATTGCACAGGGCTTGATAATTAACCTAACACTTCCGAAACTGAAGTCATAGTCTTATTTAATGTAAAGTATGTAAGCAGAACTGATTGTTTGAGTAAAAAAAGAGCTTAACCTATACAGGATAAAGTTTGAGGAGAAAAAAGAAAATCACGTTTAAATAAAAGAAACCACATTCACACTGGCAACTTAAAACACTGCAGACACATTCACAAAGTATAGCAGAGACCCTCCAGTACAGTAATCAAGGCCCTACTAGGGCAGGATGGTTGAGCAACAGAAGGTTATCTTTTCCTGCTGACCTCTGCTTTAGTCCAGGAAAGCATGTGGACTTTTTTTTTCCAAGCAAGATTAGCGAAAAAAAAGTCTATCACCACCAGCATCAGCTGCCCTCAGACACACTGTGCCTTAAAACACAGCCACAGAATAGTTACAATCCAACGTGCAAATGCTAACAGGTGGCTGTTGCACAGTACCCTTCCCCAGAACCAATCTCTGATGTGTCAGTAAACACAAAGACCTTCACCAGTAATCTTTCAATAAAGTTCCCTTTCGCATCCTCTAAATAGATTTACACAGCAGAAAAACAGGTTCCCAGTCCTGCAAATGGGTTGGGTGCACGTTGGGGAGTTGCACAAGATATCTGGAAAAGGAAGTAGGAAAAGTAATCTCTAACTCCCAGGGCACACACTCTATATTATTGTTCACAATGTCAACTTTAAATAATAATAAAAAATAGCCTTCTATCTGGATACCCTTCTCTGGATCAGTACAATTGGCTTCTACAAATCTCTTGATGGTGTGAAAAGGAAGACACACATGACAGCTATTTTTCAAGCTGGCTTTCACAGTGCATTTGACAGAACTTGCATTTGCTCAGTCTGCTTACACACACAACCTGTCTTCCTCTGCTCTGGATACAGCACATGTCCCCTGATTAAAAGAAAAATATTGGTGCAAAGCAACTGAAACCATGAGATACGGCCCCTCTGCAGAGTAAGAAAGGCCACAGAGAAATCCCAACTCCAACAGATACACTGCTTCACCCAGTTTATTCTTTCCCCCTCATGACAGACCATATGCTTTCAGAACTTTAACAGACACTTGTATCATCAATCTGTACGTGCAGAAGGCTTCAGGATCCATCCACCAGCTTCACAGGAGGTGTTTTTGTGCAGCACACCACAGATGCTGTGTGCACTTGGCTGCACTGCGAGCAGCCTTCAGCCGTGAGCTGGAGATGTCAGATCCCTGGCCCTGGAGATGTCAGACTCTGCAAGTCCAGGGCTGCAAGCAGCCTGTCTCAGAGTTCACAAGTTTATAATTGGTTTTCTCAAAATTGGTTCTGAAGTGACAAAACCAATCCCCCTAAAGACCAGAACGCAACAGAACAGATGTCTGGGGGCCTCCCCCCCGAGTCTGCTCATCCCATGTTAGAGAGGGAAGTTCCCTCCTCTCCAGAGCCCCGAGCTCAGCCGGGGCCCCGGCCGGCAGCCCCGGGACCGGGACCTGAGGCGGCCGAGGACTCCCCCGGGAGCCGGAGGCGGTGACACCGGCCGGGCCCGGCCCCGCAGGGACCCCCCCGCCCGCGGTGCCCCC
>VZRW01007582.1:1683181-1711162 GCA_013398125.1 Aegotheles bennettii | reverse complement strand
GACAGCGAGGGGGGGCGGGGCCTGGGCGGCCCGAGGCTGCCGGGACAGGGGCGGCGGTGCCGGGGGTGCCAGCGCGCCCCAGCCTGGCACCGAGTAACACAGAATCAGAGTCACAGAGTCATTGTGGTTGGAAGGGACCTCCAGGGTCATCACGTCCAACCTTTATCCCATCATATTCCTAACCATTAGACCATCAGACCATGGCCTCAAGTGCCCCATCAACCCGTTTGTTGAACACCCCCAGGGACGGTGACTCCACCACCTCCCTGGGCAGCCCATTCCAGTGCCCAACCACCCTCTCAGGAAAGAACTTCTTCCTAATCTCCAACCTAAACTTCCCCTGATGGAACTTGAGGCCATTTCCTCTCGTCCTGTCATCAGCAACTGGGGAGAAGAGACCAACACCAGCCTCACTCCAACCTCCCTTTAGGGAGCTGTAGAGGGCAATGAGGTCTCCTCTCAGTCTCCTCCAGGCTAACATCAACGCCACCTCCCCGCGGACTCGGGCTCCCGGCTCAGCTGCTCGGTGCCCTCAGCGTGGGTACAGCCGTGTCCCTGTGCCGGTGTCCGCAGTCACCCCCTGCCCAGGGACACAGGGCTCCCACCCCCCCGCGCTGGGCTCCTCCCGGGTGTTTTACAAAAATCGGCCCCTTCTTGCATCCCTGCACTTGGTGGGGGCGAAACCCACCCAGCATCCATCCCTGGGGCAGTGCAGAATGCTGGAGTGGAACTGGCCTGCAGGCTCCCAGGCACCAACTCCAGGACCAGCAAGAACCGCAGGTGCAGCTCCTGCTGGTTGAGCTGGTGAAGTGGCTGACAGGGACATCACGTTAATAACACACTCATTTTCACAGTGCTGCCAATCCCAGCACCCCAACATCGGCATTATCAGCGTTAGCTCACAGAATGAGTCCTGCACACAGGCCCTGACACAGCACACGTGTGCAAGGCCCTGGCAAAGCCGCATGTTGGAGAAGAACCACTAAAAATTACATTTCAAGTTCCAGAAGTTGAGTCTCCTCATAACCTTATTCCCAATTGTGTGTTCTCCCTTCACCCTTCGGCCTACGAGGGTTCCTTACACCCCAAATCGAACTCTGGGCTCTTTGAAAGCCAGTATAAACCTGGGAAATACTCTGTAGAGGTCATTTACTCCACTAACACACCCCACCGTAACCTGGCTACCGTCACCGGGATGCAGTCACCTCTTCTGTGTCATTCCACACTGGGCTCGATCGAATTAAGATGACCATGTCTGTCTGAGAACACAGGGACACTTTACCTTTTCTAGACTGTAATTTTATTTCCCTATTTCCCAAGTCACAGGACTCTAATTCTTTACAATGTCATTAAAGGATCCTTAGTGTCAAGTTGTCCAGAGCTGCAATTTTTGTCCTAGAAACCACTAACAAAGCCTGAAACCCAAACACCTGTGCAAAGCATTGGTTTAGTGTTTTTTCACAGGGAAAATGGACAGGTGCTTTGTGGTCACCTCTACTGTCCAGAGGTTTGGACTGGTTGACACAGAGCTGAGGGCTCCACTTGTATGGAAAAATATGAGTAAAAGGATGGGAAATCAGAAATTAAACCAAGGCCGAATGAGAAGCAGGGAAAGGCCTCTATTTGGGAACAATTTTTAAGGTTTGCCAGTATGAAGACATGGGTTTTCCTTGGAGATGGCAGTTCAGCTATGGGTGTGATACGAGTGTGTGGCTCGTAACAAAATCACAATTTATCAGGGTGTAAAATCTGCTGGTTATATGTGTTCTCTTTACAGGAGTAGTATGTTCTGCCTCCTCTGCTCCCAGAAAATGTGTCACATAATAAAGGTGAGAGACACCATTGGAAGGTTCAAGTCCTTTGGAGAGTTTCTCAGCTGAAGATGTCATAAGGCAACTGACTCGAACTTTCCTCTGCATTAAGTGAATAATGTACATCCAGAATGAATCCCTATTCCACATCAGAATCACAGAAATGAGAGGCTGGAAAGAACTTCAATAGATCATTTCGTCCACCTCCAAGCACAAAGGCAAAATGTTGCCTCTTCATGAAAAGCTCTAATAGAGGAGATTCAACAGCTTTTCAGTTGGTTACCTCCAGAGTTTCATTAACTATTCAATTAGGAAATTCTTTCTAGTATCTGGTCTGGATGTTAACTGCTACCCATTAGCAGATAGAAGGACTCTATTATCATGGTGATGGAAATACCAGAAAAATAGACACAAATAATGTGCTATTAGAGTTTTGTTTTGTTTTGTTTTTTTAAAAAAAGACATTTCCAGATTGTGACTATAGTTTCGGGGCTATAGGCTTTTCAGAGTAATGCTGATTCAGTGTGTCTCTAAGAGGGAATTAGGAAGGTGGCTTGCTGTGCATCTCATGACTCAGCTGCATCCTTTCATTCCTACTCCCAGCTCCGCTGTGGCTCTGCTGTACCACAGGCTCTCAAATTCTCTCCACAGGGTATCTCACTGACTGTCTTACTGACCAGGCAACATCTAATTTAATTTGCTCTGTTCTGAAGGGCAAGAAATTCAGTACAAACCTTAAGAGCCTCATTACTGACCAAAAAAATGGCAAAAGGAACAATATCAAATTTCTTCTAGCTAGTTTTAGCACATCCAAAATAACAAAAAGTTTAATATGTCTCCCTAATAATGCCTGTCTATTAGAAAGGGAGAGATGGAGAAACCGTGCACAAAAAAGAGAGAACAGGATCACCTGTCACAGAGTCAAGTACTGACACTGAGAGCTCAGAAGTCAAAAGACATAGTGATTGTGCTTCTACTCAAGAGTCATTTCATCTCAGTGCTGAAATCTAGAGTCTTGGTATGGGTAAGAATATGACTTGGAGAACATGATGGCCAAGTTAGAAGGGAAGATTGGGCTGATACTGGTTAACCAGTAGTCAGGCTTGGGTGAAAAGTAGTTGTTGGGAAGGTGACAGAATGCTCCCACTGAGTTTTTATTCTAAGTAGTAATGTTAAGGAAGTCAGACCTATCTCTTGAAAAGCTGTGAGTTCAGCCATAACAAGATAAAATGTGTGGTTATTAGAAAGAGAAAAGGAGAAGAGAGTCCAAGAATTAAGGGATGCTTATTTGAAAAGGGGAATGTTCGTTTTCAGTTACACTAAGGGCTATCATCACTATTTACATTCTTACGGACTGGGCTTTTTCATACTCTGAAACTCTCAAAGAACCTAATGCTTTATTGTTCCAGATAATGTTCAGGTAAGTCTCTGCAGACCTTTGTGAGCATCTGGAATGGCCTTGCCTTGCTTTTCTTTTATTATTGTAGGATTTGAGGCAAAAGGAAGCAGATTCCTGACACAGACCAATTGTGCACAGACCAAAGCGTGAACAGTTGCCACAGTTGGCCACACTGTTGTTTCAAGCATGCAAGTTTATCCAACACAGCCTGAGAAATGTGTATATACAAGATATATTGTCAGATCTAACTGGGTATAGACTGCTCCTTGATCTGCCAGTACTAGTTTCTGGAGAAGCTGTCCAAGAAACAGCCTCCTCTCTTCCCTCATCAATGCTGGGTCCCAGGCACAGTGGCAGATGGTTCTGATTGCTAACCTGTTTTTGCAGAAATGTACTTTTTCCCTTGATTAGGCTTAATGCCTGCCTTTGTATGATCATGTGTAATCCATATGCAATAAACAGATAGCTTGTCATCTATGCTAAACTGCCTCCTTGCCAACACCACATCTCACACTGCCCAGGGGGTCTGCAGTACAGACAGAATCTTTGTTATCCTTCTCTAAAAGCTGGTGAGAGACCTTTGTACGTTCTTGAAATGTAATGATGCACTGCAGTTTTTGGACAGGTTTAGGGGCAGAACACAGAAATACTCTGCTCCATTTGGGTGAGCAGGCAGAAAAGGCACCAGTAAATGTAAAAAAATCTGTGAAGAAAAAGAGGGTGGAACACCTTGCCTGTGGCATCTCTCTTGTTACATGCAACAGGAGTTGGAAATGAATCATGATACTTCTTCTTTCTTGTATGTGTAGACCACTCAGAAAGATCCTGGTATCCCCAAACCAACAGAGTCTTGGAAGATGACACAGGATGTAATATCTGAGAGAAAACAAAGCAAAAGAAAACAAAAACCATCTTTCTCAGAGAAGAGAAAACTAGGAAAAACCAAAACCTACTAAGAAGTTTTCTGTAAATCGTGCTTAGATGCAAATGGGCCTTGAGAATGACAAAGAAAAATATGACCATGGTAGTCTATAGAAACTGAAATAAGGGCTTTTAATGCCTTTTTAGTTTTCAGTTTTCCAGGCTAGTCCAGTGACTTGAGGAATTGCCAGCAGTTTAGTGCATCTGCATTTAATGCTTCTAGTCAAGGACTTTTATCAGAAGGTCAAAATATATTTTGACCACAACAACTCGAGGTGCTGCAGCATGTTCAGCTCACTCCAAGTGCAATGATACCAATTTTTGTCTATCAATTGCCAGTAAATGGCACTGACGGGCATGACTTCATGTCAGGAGGGAAAGGTTAATATGAGAAGCAGTGAATGTCAGGACAGTTTATTTCCAGGCCAGCAACATTAAACTGATATCCCGGAGTTCAAATTTCTGCAGTGGGGCTTAGCATACCACACTGATCTGTTTCTCTTGGCTGAAGTGATCAGCTGCTATTATCAAAATGTAAAGTTCTAATCATGTTGGAACTGCCAAGTGCCTGTTCTCTGGTGTTGCATATGTGATAGCAATACTTCTAACACACTTTCCTGGCAAAATAATTAACTCATCAACAATTGATTGGATGCTGTGTAGCCTAAGATTAGATTTTATGAGAATTCACAAGAGACCTTTCCAAAATGTACCAGTACAAGAGCACAGGGCCAAGTGCTTTGGCAGTAGATATGTATCAGGATATTATGGGGGCAGTGATATTAATAGTGAATGTCTGAAGTGATGAATCTGTCAAATTTGCCCAAACAGCTTAGAGATACGGCTCCATGACATGAGGCATCTATTATACCCCTCCCTGACACATTCACACCCATGTGGTACCAGCAAAGCATTCCTAGGAGGAACCACTAGAACTGCTTTGCTGGCAGTATTTTTAGATGCATATTTTTCAAATATGCTCATAATCAGAAATGTGACTGCAAAAACAATCCCCTGAGGACTGCCCGCATTTGCTGTTGCTGTCTATACATCTGATTCTTCTTTCACTGACATTAGTGTAAATCAAGGGCAATTCTACTGTTACCAGTGAAATTACAGTGATGGCAGAAGTGACATGACTAAAGACAAATAAGGCCCTGAATCTTTTTATGAGGGATGCTGACTTAGTTATTGACACAAAAAAGGCTGTAATTACTGTCAGCAGCATTGCAGAACTAATTAAGCAGCAGCAGCTCTTCATGTATTGTCAGCCAAATTATCAGTTCTGATTTTAGGATTTTTATTGTGGGACAGAATTAGGTTTCATGGGAGAAGCAAAATGGATACAGGCTAGTTTTTAGGAAATGGATTGAATGAGAGTTTTACAGGGTTTTTTTTTTAACTTGTATATCAAGTAAAAAACTTGTTTTTCAAATCATACAGTAGTATCTGAATTTCTAGGTGTAGGTTTACAACCAAGGTTATGGTTTGGACTTAAAAGAGACAGCTCAATACTAGGCTTCAGTTACAATGGGCTCTTTGACTGTTAGTGGCATATGATATGAAGCTGGTGAAAGGCAGGCTCTCCTATTTAAAGTCTGGTAGGCTCTAGTTTGAGACTTACTGAGGTTAAAGAACAGTTATCTATGGATTTTCACCAAGTAACAAGTGCTCATAGTGGGAGGTGGAGTCTATTTATTTTTCAGACTACTTTCACCTCCTCTCATGGTTTGCAACAGAATCCTTACTGTGATTAGAATTAGGGTTGTGGAGCTAAAGTTAGATCTGAAGAAGAAGGTGGGACTCGAGTATAGTGCTTTGTATTATTAATAAATTGAGGTTCAGAGTTAGGGAAAGGGCTAAGCCCTTGTAAGAGAGAAGAGCCAGTATTAGACCTGGTCTCCAAACATCTATTTGGCTAAATTTAAGGCAGGAAATGTCAATAGGTACTTAAGTATGTTTAGTTTTGAACTTTGTCAAGGGGTGTGTTTTGGCTAGGATTTTTGTTAGAACTGAAGCTCACTGGTTTTTTTGCTAGGCCTATTTTACAAGGACAAATTTGCAGTGAGGGTTGGCATCATCACTGGCTACAGACATATGTTTGTCAGGCTGAAAGAGGTTGCTTTCTTGAAGTTAACAAGAGAATCAAGAACAGGTTTAAGATTAGGATGCAGGTTAAACTTTGGGTTCTGACTCCTTAAGGAAGGTTAGGCTACAGCAGAGTTTACAGTAGGTTTACAGTAGCACTCATACCACCGAGGCTTGCCAAATACATTCATCTTTGGAGGTGATAAAGGTCTTTTCTTAGCATTAGAATTACATCAAGGTAGAATTAGAGTTCAGATTCATCAATGCAAATGCATTAAGGTTAGGCCTGAGTCTGAAAGGGGTGGCTACGTGAAATTTACAGCAGGATTTATTTACAGCAGGATCTACTGGGATGATGCAGGCTGTGTTCAGTTTTAGAAGGAGTTGAAGATGGGTTTCCTCATTAGGTTTAACATAACAGTCAAAGTTAGGACTGGGGTTAGTGTTTAGGTATGGATCTAATTCTCTTGAATTACAACAAGGAGTTGTTCAGAAAGATATTCAGAAAGCAGATGAGACAAGTTTACTGTTGATATCATCAGGTGTCAATGAACAATTCTTTTTTGGACTTCTAGAGGTCACTAACTGACAGCAAACAGTGAGGTTATGCTTAGGGCTAGGATTAGCATTAGAGAATAAATTTGCTAGGAAAGATCAGCTAAGATCAGGTCTTCATTTATTGGGACAAAATAACATGTTTGGAGAAGTAGTATTAATTTTGTGAAGGAGGAGGACTGCTTACTTAGAGTTATCAACGAGGAGGATAGATCTTAGTTTCAGTATCAATAAGGTGATCTTTTATATGTCCAGGAAACTGCATTTAGTGCAGGAGCTGGAAGATGAAGAGGGACTTGAAAGTTTTCCACATAGTTACAGTCAGGGCTAAAGTTTGGCCTGAGCTTACAAGGGATAGCTGAGTATAGTCCTAAATTTAGGTTGCTAATAATTACAAGTCAGCAAAACAAAAGTAGTCTGGTGACTCACATCCTTTTAGCAATTCCTATTATGCATGGTACCAACTTCATCATTATTTTAAACCAAAACACAGTCAGTCATCCATGCCAAATGGAACATCTTTCAGGAAACAGTTTTGCACATGCAGTATAATCTGAAAAAAAAAATGCCACTCCTCACTAGGTGCCATCTGCTGGAAACATCACTATATAGAAAATTGAGGCATCTGAAATAGATTTGCAAATTTCTTTTCAAGAAATAGGCATAAAAAATATTAGATGTTCTTTTGTCCCTAGCAAATTCTTTGGACTCGCCCCAGGAGAGTACAATGGATCCTGTATGTTGCATACAGTTTGTTTACAGGACCTGTTCTTTCTGCTTGAATTCTCTACACTGTGTTCTGTTTTCTCACCAGTTTGCTGTTGTATTACTTTTAATGGCCTAAGAAAACTTATTGTGCTCTTTACTCACCCAAACTGCACACCTGGTAAGTATCTATAGCTTATTCTCACAAATGTAATAAAACAGGAAATTTGAGGAACTGAAATGTGATCTGCAGCAGTACTCAGAGGTAGATTAAAGTGTTTCAGCAATACCATAGTTTATGAAACCTAGGGGACAAGATAGCTCCCCAGCTCAGGGCTTTCCTCAGCCACAATAAAAGTAACTCAGAAATACCAGTATTTATGCCATAACCAAGCACTCACCTGCCTAGGTTGAGGTCTACAACAAAGAACAGCAGGTCTGTTATTTATATGCTTTCCTATTTTATTATTGACCTGTCTCTTACTTGATTGGGCTATTACAGGTCTGCCACTGTGCACACACGTGACAGGGATCACGTGCTAGGAACTGCCACCCACAACCCAGGACCACTCTCATTTCTGTTTTCTTGAAATAGAGACCTCTTCCTCATGAGTATTTTTATTTCTTGCTAAGTTGGCTAAAGAGGAGTTATCATGCAACTGGATATAGAGGCCAAGGACACTTAAACAATTTGTACCAAACTAATGAGTTCATTAAATCAAAGATTTCTTGAGGATACAAGAAAGAAAATGTGGAAGAGGTGGAGAATAATTCTTTCAAAAATCTGTAATTCAAAGGAAAGTGTAACCCCATGGATGCAGCCTTTATGAGAGATTATTACCTTTTTCCATTATTCACATGCAAAAAAGGTTAGGCTGGGTATTATTTGGAGGTGTTCCCTGAGGCAATCTCTTCTCTCACTGGGTAATATTCTGGGCACACAGAAGTGGAGATGATTAATTCCCACAAAGCATTTTCCTTACTTGCTTAATATAATGGCAACAGCTAGAAAAAGATGCATCAGTCCCAGGTGGGACCCCGTCAGAATGTCAGAAATTTCAGACTATGAGCTCACAGCCAGACTGCTACTGAATACAAAATGGTGTGTGCACACAACACTGGCCTTTCAAAAGGCTCAGATCTTTCTTCTCATCCCTGCCTGTTTGAAGCATCACTTATTGCTAAAGAAACTACTTCTTGCTTGCATATTTAGGTAGTTCTACTTTGCCCAACTGGAATCCATGGATGTCTCTAGTTTGTGTTTTATGGGCCACTTCACATCTTCTTCCAAAACAGTTCACGCTGCATCAAGTCAGCAGGACTGATCCAAAAGTCAGCTGGAGGGTATGTTGCAGATTACACAGTGGTTTAATGTGTCCTTAAGCAATATATGATCAGGTGTTCTGAGGCAGTCTTGTAAATGGCAGGCCATGACCAGTCTTGTGGCTGCTATTCAGAGGCCACACAGATTAAACCATTTAGTTTTATTTAGACAGAAGACTCAGAACTCTTTTTCAGTATTCACACTGGGAGTAGCATGCCTTTAATTGGAGAAAGCGTTGCTTGACACAGGTAATAGAAAGTGTCCCTACAGCTTCTTAACCAGAATGTTTCACCATTCAGTGCTACAGGGAGTGATCTTCCTGCATCTTTGCAAGTAACCCTACAAAACTGCAATGAACCAAAGGGTACGGGATGGGAATAAATTCAATTCAACTTTGTTAGAAGCCAAAAATTCACAGCATGGCCTGATTGTCTGGGGTCCAGAGGGATTGCTCAGTGCAGAAAGGAAAAGCTTTCACATTTTCTCAAACACTGTATGTCCTTTTTATTTGCCTGAACTGCCCTTATGTGTTTTCAAATCACTTCTGCTGAGTGCAATCTACTCATCCAGCTAGGGAATAGAAACATTTCCATGCGATTTACATAACCAGATAACATGATCAGCCTGAATTTCAAACATCAGTTTTCAGACAGAGGCAATGACAGGAAGTGATAGATAGAAAATTATCTATAGACAGAAATCATCATGAAAACCATGTTTCACTTATACACCCCATTCCTTCAGGCACCATAGGAAAAAAACACATTATGGAATTAATACACGGAGTGAAAACCAAGCCCCCAAACCTGCAGAAAATGAATAGAAGAATTTGAAAGACTGCCTAAAATCACATCTTCTTGGGAGCATTCTATGGAAAGAAAAAAGGGGCTGCACCCATAAGCAAAGCATTCCCTCTGATTTACTTGCTAACCTTTGCTCATAGCTCCTACTGATGTCAGTGTAACATTACAACTAACTGGCTCTCTGAAAATCAAGCCTGTTATTTAGGTGGTCATAAATGTTATTGGAATTCATTCTAACAGATGTCATAGCATTTGAAGTATTGTTGAATTTGAAGTACTGTTAGTAGCTGGGAGCACATCTGCATTGGCCTACTAATTTAAAAGAGCCAAGAGAGCTAGATAGCCATGCTGAGTAAGATGCACTATTTCCAATTATACCATTGTTTTCTTTTAGAATTGTGTTCTGAGGTTGGTTTATGCTTTTTCCAATCTTAGCACTTTTTTCAACCAGTTTTCTTCACTTGAGGGCGCTAAAGGCCTGGCTCCGGGAATGCACTGCCTGAGTTGGCAAGCTATACTGCTCAGAAGTATCACAAGACAAGAACAACAAAAAAGAAAGGATCACTACAGTGTAAATAATTATTTTTAGTTACACATATTAACATGATGAAATTTTGGGTGCCAGAGGTGGAAACAGACCATTGTCATATAGATCAGAACATCTGACCATGTGCTGCTGTCTGCCGTGGACCAGACACTGATCAGAAGCTCATCCAGAAGAAGAGTGTCATATCTGCTTCTCTGTGATTAATACCTCTTCCACACAGGTGAGCAGACAGATACGTGTCAGAGTTAGCCCATTAAGCTAAACAGCAACCTGAAGATTTTGTTTGTATTTGCCTCCATCAGATGTGATCCTAGTCCCCCCAGCCCATGTATGTCCGAACTCATAGCTACCATTCAGTTCATTTTAGTTCCAGGAATTAATATTTAATTCAGCAGCAGATCTGGTCCTCTTACAGACTTAAAAAGTTCACTTCATTCAGATTATCTTCCTCTTCCCTCTGGCTTCTCCTTTTCAAAAAGCTTTTTATGATGTTAATCTACATAGTAGTCTTCTTATTTTTTATTATTTAAAAGATCTATAAATAGAGCATCGACTTTCTGTCACTTTTTCACAACTGAGTTGCCATTCAAGCTGTAAAGTACTAGCTAAACTCCAGAGGTAACAAAAGCAATATTCCATTGATGTCACAAGCAAAGCCACTTTTCATAGCTAAATCACATATGACTAATATATTGGTCATGCTGATGTGCTGGGTTGTGGTTTAAATGTTTCTAATGAATTTCTGTAACTATTTATATGACTACTGCTTCACAATAATCTGTTGCAGTCTGTTTGAGCTAGAAGACTACTTCCCATCATGGGTTCATTTTAAATCCCTCTGTCCTTCTGGAATTTTTCAGCTGTAGCTTGATTTTGCTTGCAATACTATATAAATGAGAATGCAACAAGACAGGATATGTTAATTATTACACATGCAAAATCAAAGCCTGAATGAAGGGCTGCTGTAAACTGTGGGTCCTTTAAATGTTGATTTCATAGTTCACATTTTTGTTCCTGCTCACTGCAGGGGGGCTGGACTAGATGACCTTCAAAGGTCCCTTCCAATCCAAACCGTTCTATGGTTCTATGATTTTGCTGCTACTGATCATAGCACTTCAGCCCCACTTCCTGAGCTGAAGGCAGGCATATGTCCCATATGACCCTCCCTCTACTAATCTATGCTATTAAAAACTAGATGGCTCAAGTCCCCATGTAGTCAAGCAAAAACACTGAGGTGAGCATGTGGAAGAGAAAGTCTCACTCCTTTGTCTCACTCACTAAGGCTCACTCAGTTGCCCATCCTACTGACTGTCTATAGAAAAGCAATTTGTCTTAGGCTCATTTCCCACCCACGAGCTATGAAACAATGAGCTCTGTGTGGTCACCTGAATTCCCAGGTTTCACTGAAGTGGGCATGTAGAGCCGGCAGGAGATTATAAGCACAAAAACTGTCAAAGCTGAGAATCATGAAGGCCCCTTCTAAATGTGCTTATGTGCACTTTGACAGGTGGGAGGGTTGTCTGCGTTTTTCACTAAGCAAGGCATTTCCAGAACGTCTGTGATTATGGAAGATGAAGAAAAAAGCTGTAAAGGAAAATGGCAAGAAAGGGAATGAGCTAAATTATTTGAGGATTCTGAACTGTCTTGGGTCTCCTGGGAAGAGAAAGGTGAGACACTCAATGAACTGCACACAGGGAAATTAGGACAGGACTATAAACAGTGGCTGTGTCTATGATACTGATCACAGCAGGGAATGTAAGCAGAAGCACAATCTTGTCTGTATGACATTGAAACTACACTGCAATAAATGAGGCCAGAGAGACAGCTACAATTCCTTAAACCTGCAATATACTGGACCCTGTCTTCAGTGAGTTCCTCTAACCAACATTCTTTTTAACTCCAGTACCAATCAGTGACTTGTACCCACCCTATAATTTTAAACTGAGCTGTTTTCATTGACACTCATGTCAGCATGTATGAAAAAGTAAGACTTTCAGAAGACTGTATGTCTGATTTGCATACACATTTGTGGAGGCTGCACATGTAAATCATCAAAATTTACCATCACTGGCTGCTTGTGACACATTTGCTAACTAAATGGCACGGGAATGCCCAGCCTGAACCAAATGCCTATTAGATATCTCTCCTGGGAGAGAGAAGGAAGGCTTGGAAAAAATAAAAATATTTCAACTATGTACCCAAATTACACTGTGCTGCATGCCAGGCACTACAGAAATATACAGCAAAACCCAGATTCTGCCTCCAATTGCAGATGTGTAATTGGTAATAAAAATAGCGATCCCTTATCAGTGTAATGTGGCTGCTTTCTTACAGTAAATTGCATAAACTCCTCCATGATGAAACACTGCCTTGTTCTTACCATACAGTATGATGTGTCTTTCTGTTTCTAAAAGTTTTAACAGTTCCCAGATAAAGAGATACTTGCTGTCATAATAACAGACAGACACTCAACTTTTGGTGGCATCTCGTCCCCGCCTCTTTCAGAGCACTATGTGTCTATGATGTTTTATGTGTTATCTTCACAGAAAATTTCAAATGCTTGCAATGGCTTCATAAACTCATCATATTAAAATGCAGCATTGGGAATTTAGAAATCCAGGCATATGGTTAAGTAATATTTTACTATAAATAATAAAAAAGCAGAAGGAGTAAGAGATTAAAAAAAAATAGAAGGATTACTTCCTTTCTGCACCAGCTAATTCAAACAAAGCCAAACACAACCAAGACACTTGAGACAAACAACCTCACTGCATTATGCTTCTCAGTATGGTAAATCAGATGGGAAAGACCTTGAGTAACCCAATTTTCACGTGCTTGGAAAGCACGGGTGCATTGCCACTGCTCTGTGAAGAGGCCACAAGCCAGGTCACACTGTTAATCACTCACAGAGCTGTGAGCTCTGAGCAGAAATAGATGCACAGTTACAAGAAAATAATGTGTGCACTCGTTTCATAAGCAGTGAAATCCCCTGCAATTTTGTTGCATGCATTCAGAAGCTGGGAAAGCAGAAGTCTGGGGATGTCACCAGCATTCCCACAATCTGCTTTGTCTCCTACACCAACTGCAAGATCTAACATTTTGCTAGCGATCCCACTAGTCAAAGAGAACTACAATGAACAGTACAGCTGGTCTGGAGTTAACAAGGACCCACTGCCATGTAGTGTGAGTCTGCCTCAGCCCAGTACAACCATTTCTAGGCCCTGCTGGAATACAGCATGCACTGTAGGGCTGTTGAACCACAGAGAGAGCTTGGAGTGAAGCAGAATGGGAGAATGGTTTATACCAGAGAATTTGTTGGCCAGAGCTGGTTTAGATCTGGCTCATACTTTTTCTGAAACCTCAAAATTTGTTGATAACATGGCTTGGATGACTTTGATTATGGCTTATCCTTATATGTCAATGCCCAGCCTACAAGATTATCTGTTTCAGCCCTTAGTGGCTTGGGTGTGTTTTCCATATGCCACAACCTCACACTGATATGTCAGTCTACAAAGTATTTTACTCCAGATTAAAGAAGGAAAGAGAGAACAAACACAGGTCTCTTATGTGACCCTTCCTCCAACATATACTTGTCATTCTGTGTAGAACAACCTACAGTTTCTGTCAGTGGATGGCAAGCTGGTTCATTTAAAGATAGAGAAAGCAGAAAATAGGATCAGAATCTCTTCCCTATTCTAACATTGTAACACATGTGGAAGTTTGGCACCATATACAAAGACAAATATTAAACACGTCCCAGGCTTTTGCTTTCTGTGCCAATGTGAGATTGAGTCAATGCATCCTGGTAGGATTATTGAGGTAGTTGGAAGAAGGTCCATAGAAAAATGGTGAGAACCTGGCAGCCTTGGTCACTGGTATTTATGAAGCATTTGTGAAGCAGGAATACAACTTCCCAAACTATCAGATTGCCTTAGGAGAGATTTTACAGAATTTAAAACTGGTCTGTTCTCTATTAGCTTTCTGATTGTAAGGATTCATGTTTCGAAGATGTTCTCTCCAATCTAAAAAGCTATGCATCCACTTGAAAATGAAAGAAATGCCCTCAGAAATCATGGCTACTTTCCTAAAGCAGTAGTGGCATATCCTCAATGACAGAATATGTGAAGCCAAGCCTAGAAATTGCTTGTTTCTAACCAGAATGTCACTCAAAATAGCTCTGACCAGGGAGACAGAATTAGAATGATTTGATCCAGAGATCTCCTTAAAAAGTGATCACATACTGTTTTTCCTCCACTCTTCTAACATGTCTGTACTTCGATGACAAAACAAGAAACACATTTATTTTTTAAATGACCAGAATAGATAGAACAATGTTATGATTCCCATGGTTAACCTCTATGGAACTTCAGAACAAGCAGGACAGAGAAGCAACACATCAATCTTCTCCACAAATGACCGGTTATGATCCCAAAAAAGGGGAGAAAGAATATGCAGCCTTCAAGCTTAGTAGTTTCCAACCAGGTAACCAAACTGCTAGGAACAGCACTGTGAATGTGGCAGATACACATATATCTGCACATGAATGTAGTATGTCTATTTTGCAATCTTCTAAAGTAAAGACAAAATGTCAATACGAGGCCATGAAGTTGGCCTGTCAAAGAAAGAATGGCCATCAACATGATAACTGTGGAAGAGACTAAGAGCTCTGCCCTAAACCCATGTTTAGGGTGCTTTTGGTTGCTGGTTTGTTAATGGAGTCCCATTGCCCTCCTGATAAGTCTCTACCTGCTTGATATATCATAACAAAAAAGTTTTAGTCTACATTACATTCAAACAGTGCCTCACTGAGGGTCTCTTTCACCTGAGCATCAAATACAGCTGGGCTTTCCAGCAAATAGCATAATGTCTCAGTATCTTCCAGCCCACATAATGTCTTAATCTCCCCACACAGTTCTAATGTCAAATCAGGCAAACTCAGCAAGCAGTGCCCTCATCACACTGAAATGAGATTTCACAACAGACTGCAGTGAAAGAGTAATGGGTTTGGTATCATTCTCAGAACAATTTTCAGAGTTTTTACATTATTTTCCCCAAAATATTTTAAGATCTGAGCAGAGAATGTGAGCTATTTGGCTAATTCAAAAGCAACATAGGCTAGCTCAACATTTCTACTGAATATAGCAATGTGCTGCATACAGAGTTTAATTGCATGATGTGTATTCATGCTTGGAAGCATACAAGGAAAGAAAGCCTTTCAAATAGAACAGAAGGCAAATAAGCAGAAAGAATACATGTATCTGCATGTATGTGTTTGCAAGTAAATTCAGTGCCAATTACAAGAATTACTATTAAACGGATGTAAAAAGCTAATTGTAGCAAATATGTCTGTAGTGTGAGACATAAATCAAGAGCATACAATGCATAACAGGTGGACACAGTTCACAGTTTGTATAAGCTACTTCCTTGGCAAGAAGCTTCTCTGGATTCCTGCCCAGGGGCCAGGTGCTCCTCACTGATTGACAGGGCTAACCCCACAGCACTTCCCCCACTGGCATATTGCTACACTATTTTGCACTAGGAAGGAAACCTCACCCTAAAAGAAGATGCAGAATGGACAGGAAAATTATTGGGAAAACAGCACTGGTCTGTACAGTAGCTCAGTTCCCAGTCCAACGCTAGCAGAAACTCCTGGTAGATCTGCTTTTCCCTTCTGCTGCCCATTTTTAATCATTTCCATAGGGACTGATTCCATTTATTCTGCTTGGTTTCTAGCTGTTTTCTCTGCTGTCCAGTAATGGACTTACTAGTGGATTTCCCAGGAGACTCCACATTTGATTCACTGTCTCAGCTCTCTAAATTTTTTCCAGTTCAACACTGCATGCCCTAAAATCAATAAATCAGATGGTAAAGGTTCTCCTGTTGGTAACAGAATAATTGAGGTAACTGAAGAATTACTAAAATTTTTAAGTGGGTATTTATATGAGTATTTGGGTGGTATTAGCAAGACATTTCATCACAAGGTTTATATACAATTCTCTCCTCATTCCCACTGTTTTCTTCAAATCCAGATCTCAGACCTGTATATTTCTGACCAACTTACTGCTGGCAGCCTCACACCAATCTTGCATTCCTACCCAAGGAAGCTCTGTAATTTGAGAAAAGGACACAGGCAATATATCTAAACAGCACTGGGCAATGTCATGATATGAAAAAAAATCATTTGACAGGAGAGGTAATATAGCTGTATTGACACAGTGCTGTGCCAGAGAAATTAGACCAGCTGTTTCTGTAATTAGTCCACGCACAGCACTCCACTGATGCAATGATACCCTTCTACCTCCAGCCAGACCTCTGAAACGAACATCAGTATTTCTGCAGATTGCTCATAATTTCCCTTTTACTTTAATATTTTACATTGAAGTAATTTACAAAGGATAATAGCCACAGATGGAATATATGAGTTTTATACAATTCTAAGTCAATAAAAATTAAATTCTTCTTTCCATATAAAGCCAACAGGACTGATCAGATTTTCTGCTGTCTCACTCACAGGAGAATTTGGACTTATAAAAATATCTGACAAACTAACAAACACTTCAGCTGAACCCAAAATCTGCAGGTTTTGTATTTTTCACATTTCAAAGGATCAGCAACATGGCCAAAGAAAACAGACACTTCTTCTGAAGAATAATTTTGTTAAAATCCCACATTTCAATCAAAACCAAATTAGAGATACATATTTTTTTAGTAATCCAGGCAGAAGGAGCTCCTTACTGAAACCAGTAGTGGTCTGGTACCTATTGGGTAGAATACAGGACTTACATGAGTTAGTTCTGTAAACCACATCTTCAGCTGTGCTATACAGCAGCAGATAAAAACACTTGAATCCTGAATGGCAGTCTCTGTTCATTGTCATAATAACAAATAATATGTAACCATTATAGCATCTGTTAGAAACACAACAGTGTTTAGACAACCAGAGATGCAGCAGAATATGAAGATCAGATTTTAAATCTAAGGGCTCACATACCAAATAGGATTACTTTTATGGCCTATTTTACTGAACACTCACTGCTCCCACTGACTGAGATCAGTGTGCCCTTCTGGTGGATAGCAGCCCTAAAAACTGTCATTTTAAGATGCTTAACATACTCAGTCTTGACAATTTGACACTATTTTCCTTTTCTAGTCTTTAGAACCATGTCTAGGCCAGAAAAGCCTACAATTATCTAAATATATAGAAACACTAGAAACAACTTGTCTTTAAAAAAAAATAAGTAGTGTATTTATTTTTAAAAGATAGCAGCCAGAGTAAGAGAGCAGATGGGAAAAATATTTTTGCCAATCACTGCTTTTGACTGCAGAGTGAGAAGTCTAATCGAGTGGAAATACGCAAATTAAATTGAGTAGCTCCGACACCCTAAAGTGCCTGAGAGGTGGAAGACCCAAGGCTGGATAATCACTCGCTTGCAATTTTTCCTGTCTGAGAGGTGATAATGAGACTTTACTTGCCACGCAAGCAAGTGCTAGTTAGACTTGCACGTATCTGAATGCCACAGGACTGACTTGTTACACATTCTGTTTTGTGCACAGAAAAGCCTGTTTTGCATTGGATTCTGTTTTTCACGTAGGTAATAGTGTAACTATGCAGAGTTTGTTGACAGAAACATTGTATTCAGTAAAAATGAAGGAAACAGAATACTAAGCTACCAAAGAACCTGGTTTACTATATAACAAAATCCTGTCTGAATTTCTTAAAAGGAGAGGAGTCGAAGGATGTTCGCAGATTTATAGGGTTTTAGCACTTGCTCTCCACCTCTGACACACACGCCTGTGCATCAGACCTGATTTTGCTTGCTATGGGATGACTTCAGTCACAAGCAGAGCTATTAGTAGCACCAGGAATTAAATTGATAAATGACCTTTTCTCTGACCTTTCATATGGTCTTTATATCTCATCATTTCTTGTAAGAAACTCAGAGTCATCAAGAAATGTCCCTGGTTTTTACTGTACAGTACAGATTTTATTCATGCATGTGCAGAACTTTTCATGTTTTTCACAAAGCCAGTTCAAGACAGCTCCTTGGCTCCTATATTCAGATTTAAGAAGACTTGCTTCCTTTCCTCTCAGCAGGAAAGGCTTCCTCTCTCTGCTCATTACTGTATTCATTTATTCTTGATTTGCTGTTAGGTATTCTTTAGAGGAATCTTCATTTAGACAAAAGGAGCTTTGTTCTCGTTTTGCCTCTTGTATCTTCTGCCTACTGGGCCAGAACTAACGTGTAACTCACTGGGTCTAGAGAGCTCTCCAGTAAGCCTTATTTTATTTAAGCTTCATTTTCTTTATACTTTCAGTGTTTTCCAAATACTTTATGAGACTAAATATTAGTGGAATGAAAGAAACACATTGACAAACTGAAGTGTGCATGTGTGGGAAAATTGGGGGTATGGGGCTGGTGCAGTTTATAAAGTACAAAATGATTTTTCTACAATGTTATCACTGGAAACTTTTCCACAACCCTCTTGAATGTCCCTGTCTCATCATCATGTTGCCTCTTTTGGCCTTCTTTTTAAAACCAGTATTTTAGTGCTCTAGTCTTTCCCTGTATCGCTATGCTTCACTACTCAAACCCCAGCTACCATTTTAAGGAAACTTCCCATACAAAAATTTAGTTGCAATATGTTGTACTGACATAGAAGAAAGAAGCTATTAACTGTCCTGGTCTGGTGATATTAAGAAGCACGCTCAATTTGAACTGAAATGGTTCTGTAATTTGTTCAGCCAGTAGAGTGGAAAAAAAATTTCCATATCAGAGGTCATTCAGATGAAATGTGGAGACTCAGATTTACTGAACCCACCCCCCTCCACCCCTATGCACATGGGTACTGTCAATGACTTCATTTGGCCTATTTTGTATGATAACCTTGCACAAGTTTTGTTTGTTGCTGTGACCTGGTGCACACCAAACAAAAATGCAGCCAAAGCCTAAACTTCACACACAAAACACTGACTTCTACCCCGCTTGAGGAGCACAGGAAAGATGGGGCTCTGCACAGATTTTGGTGCTTGAGCAATGAAAATACAGCTCTATTGCAAGCCATGCCCAAAGCCATTCAAAGAGAAGGCTTTGCCTGCACACTTCTAAAGAGGTCTTTCCTCTCCTTATGCTTGGGAGAAAACAAATGTAAAAGGCATTTTGCCTTCTTCCTCAGGGACTGGCAGAGCTCAGAGCTGCTGTCTGAACTCTGCAAGGATTTCCAGAGAAGTCTGAATTGTGGAGGTCCATTTCAGGACTCGGGACTATTTATGTAACAAATCATAATGGAGATCAGCAAGGGGTACAAAGGTGTAAAATCAGCTGCTGCACAATCTAGTTCAAGTCAACATCCTCAGGAAGAGAAAGAAAATCTTGCTTAGCATTTTTTATTTTATAGTCACTCAACAGCAAGGTGCACCTCTAAGCTATAAAACCCAGATGTCACGCATGCTGAAGACAAACACCTTAGACTTTGGTAAGTACTTTTTGTTTAAACAAAGCATTCTGTAACAAGTTAACTACATTCAGTTCAAATAGCATTGAGTCTACATGGTGATATTTTTCTTCAGATTTGAAAAGGAAAGACTATTTTTCACTTGTACTCAAATCAAGCATTCTGAACAAAATTTCATGTTTTTTACCTCTGCACTTAGACTAGAAAATTTTGGCCAAAATTAGGATTACTCCAAAGTACTGAGCTTCTGTAAGCGAAGGGGTCATAACTGACATATTTGTTATCATTAATGCTATTTGGTTGCTAAGAAAAGCTGCAAGAAAAACAGATCTGCACCATTTCCTTCCATCTTCAGCCTAAAACTTTCTGCATGCTGTGTTCTAGGCCATTAGTGTTTACACCAAGTCCCATCTTCTGTGGCAAAGCATAGAAGCCTCCTCCTAACTTTAATCTGCTATCACTGACTTCCTGTTATGACTTGCACAGCATTTACACTGCAATTCAAATGAAAGTGTCCTGTGATTTCATGAGTGATACTGTCAGTGTAACGACATTTTTAATGCTACACCTACTTTTAATGTTGCTGCACAAAATCAGGAAAAGAAAAAAAAAAAAGGCCCCTTTGATAATATGAATAAGGCAAAAAAAGTTGGATTCCCATTCTCTAGTGGGACTGCTGTAGTCACTTTGCTAGGTGATGAAGTCCTAGAATGTCCTGAGAGCTCACAGCCCATGCACTGACCTTATATAAGTAGCTATAATTCTATGGACTGCATCCAGCACCAATGCATGCAGCAGTGTAAGGCTATAGTTTCACAAATGGCTTTAAAACTGATCTGCATGTGTGTTACTGCCAAAGGAGGCAGTCCCATCCTTCTCCCAGGCCTGCCTTTACCACAAGACCTTCCGCCTCCTCTCATGCCGGCAGTAGCTCTCGGGGGTTGCACACTGAGCCAGTCAGGGAGCAAATCTGAGTGAAAAAGGACCTTTTGTTTGTTTGCCTTCCGGTTGATTTTCAGCTGGATCAGCTGAACAGTTTGTGATCCTGTTCACCACAAAGTCACAAAGGAGGTGGTGAAACCATGCGGCAACGCAGAAAGGGGGAACAGGACAGCTCACACTCAGATTGACTCCAGTTCAATCATAAAACCACAGTCTAAGCTACATACAGGAATAAATTTTTCCCAGTTACATGAATTCAGCCCTATGGATATAAAGTATGTGCACTACAATCACCATGGAGAGTTTTACCCTGAATACAAGATGGCCAGGGAGACTGTAAATGGCAAAGTTATGTATTATGACAAAGCTATATATTGTGTGCTAATCGGTTCAGCCCATCCTTAGTGAAAGATCTGTAGTTTATCGAATGCAGACTTCCCTTACTCTTAATATTGAGTGGAGAAGAGCTCACATATCATCTCATAAATACATATTAGGTTACTGATGTCCCCCAACATTAAAGTAAAAAGAAAAGTATTTTCTATCTGACCAAAACTGCAGGTGCAGACAATGAAATCCAGAAATTACATCTCTGTTCAAATACATTTGAAGCACTGAGTGTCAAAGAAGCAGCTGATGCAGCATCACGTTATACGACATCTTACTCCCCTCCCTTACACCGGCACAGGGAGTAGGCTGCAACTGAGACAATCGCTTAAGCATGATCTGAACTTAAGCATGTGAATGATTCATCAAAACTCTTAAGCACATGTTGCAACTGAAAGCCAGCAGATGACAGATTGCTGAACTACTGCCAGTCCCTGGTCCCCAAAATCAAGATCAAAGTCTTCAAAACCACTGAGGCGCGTGGTAGAAAGCAGAGAATAGAACTGGAGAAAAGAGAGTGGATGGATGGATGGATGGATGGATGGATGGATGGATGGATGCTGGATAGCATGTATTTCATAAAACATTTTTTCTCTGATCTTCACATCTCTGTTCCATGAGGGAGTCTCTTTTTCCGGTGCTAGTTACGAAAACCACACGAGTTTAGAAGTGGTTGCGTAAATTCTAGTCTCCACCTCTTCATTACTTATTTTTATACACATTGGTTGTGCTGACACAAAGGTAGGTGGATTTTCCTGTAAGGTGTACTGATGGTTGAAAATAACACGCATGCAGTTAGGAAGAAGTAATTTATATACAAAACAAAGCACCATCATTACTGGTTTTTTTCACGTACTTACAGGGAAAAAAATGCAAGAAGTGACTTTTGCTTGGTTGTGTTAGCTCAGGGCAAGTACTTAATAGCAATACAATCTGCAAAACTTCCAACAGCTTCTCTTAGCACTCCCCCAAAACAATAAATTTCCTAAGAATGTTAATTTGACAGCAAAAAATGCAAGGTATTGCAACTTGCAAGTGGTCTTGTATGCGAAAAAAATCACTTGGAACAACCCCAGTTCAATTGACTATTTCATCAAAAGCTGACAAACTTCCAATCTGCAAAACAAAAAAATATATCTGCAAAATAATAAAAAAAAAAATCATCCCACTTCAAGCCTATCGAGGTTTGATGCATCCTCTTTTCCCAACCCCTTGTTCTGGTGCTTTGGACAAAAGTACCTAAGCTTGATGTCAAGACAGTGCTTCTCTACTGTTGACTTTAGAGGGTAAAGAACCTATCACATAACATTATACATCAGGAATAATATAAATGCTTTCTGCACATTTCTTAAAAACAAAATTGCTTAAAAATACCCTGAATTGAATAAGACCTTTTGATTAATTAAACCAAAAATCTTCTCTCAGTTCAAGAGCCCAATGAGAACCCTTAATTACATAATCAAAAATTATGTCAGGAAAGAGCATCAAGAAAATCTAATTATGCACTTTTTAGTACGTGATTAGTTTTAAGTAGGTGGGTATGTTTGAGGAAGAGCAAAATAGGGGGAATATGATAAAAGAAGTGAATCAAGCAGTGGAAAGAAAAGAAGCATCAGAGAAGAGAATAATAACAAATACAAACTCCTCCCACAGTGTCTTGACTTGGATGTCTTGACTTGATTATAGAATGTACAAAATGAAACATGTCTGTTCCTCAATTATATGCATTTGTGACTTGACACAAAGCTCACTGAAGTCTAGAAAAATTAAATAGGCTGCATTTTTAATAAATTAGCAAGTTCAATATCAGAAATGTATTAAAAAAGCTTTGTCCATCTCACCTGACCTTATGATGGGAACAACTGTCCATTCTCATTGTCCTGTCCCTCTGCTAAGTGAAACTGATATAACATTTTACAAAATGCTGTGTTCAGGTCCCATGATATATAGTATCTTCCTCTTTCTTCTCAAATCCTGAATCCTTTTCATCATGAAGTTGTCTTAACCTTCAGTTTTCTCTGGGATATTAGAGTTACCAGATAAGTAGGTACATGGGGACGCCAAGGAGAAGCACAAGCTCCAGGCACCGCAGTCTCATCACACTCCCAGATGACCTGAACAACACCAGGGTTAAAATCTGAGTTGCTAACTAAGAAACTTGTGTGGCATTGTGGGGGCCCCTTTGAGTGGGCTCTGTAAGTGAAATCTGGGAACTGTGAATTCCTGAATTCTAGTTTTGCACATATTGACACTCTGTTCTTGGGCAGCCACTTCAGCTGTCTATATCTCAGTTTCCCCATTTTCAAATGGACATAATACCATTTACCTCCTTCTGCCACACACTGTGGGTCTAATTAAGTGCTTTCAGAGTTTAACTGAATGTGTGTACAATATTACTCTCTAATCAAAGAGAATTCCACGCAACCCTGCCTAGCAATTCTGTTTCTTTGTTCTACATGCTTAATCTAAGCCTTTCTGTATTTGTTCCAAGCCACTCTGCAGTCAAGTTACCTGAGCATTTTTATTCTAAAATTATTTTTATGCTGACATTAAAAAAGGAAATGCAAATGCTCCGCTGGCAGTTTAGGTTCCTGGAGAGTGAGAACCTGAGAAATTATTTCTGCAAAGCTCACTGCAAACTACCTCCATATATCTTGCTTGAAGATAAATCATTTGTAAAAATCAAAGGGATTAATTCTTAGCTGGAATAAATCAGCAGTGGCTTTAGTGAAATCAGTAAGCTGCAATGAATTATATAGGGTAGGTGAAAGGTGATTCGTGTCCACTGCACACAGACCAGAATCTGATTTCAATTACACTGATGGAAATCTCTATTAACTACATTATTCTGACTGAAGTTTCTAGAATTACTCTGCATCTCTACAGATACAATGACGGGTTTTAAATTAGCTACTGCCATTCAATAAACAGTTCCTGGAGTCAGGGTTTATTCTCTGCTCAGCAGCAGCCATAAAAGCAAGCAGCATTTTAGAGCCTACATGGAAACAGCACACAGAACACCATGGCACCACTGAACAACCCCCTGACACACATACACATCTTTCATGTATTGCAGAAATCCATTACTACCATCTCAAGAAGTTAAACTGCTATAGGTACAGAGAAGGGCAATAAAGATGGTCAACCATGTAAAATTACTTCAATATGAGGAGAGTGTAACAGATTAAGGCATTTTAACTTGATGTGGAGACCACTGAGGGGAAATGTACTAGTCTGCAAAATCTCACATGCATGGACAGTGATTAAGCTCTATTTCTTGCAATACTAAAGTTAAGGTGCAACCAAGTAAATTAGCAGGTCTGAAGCAAAAGGAAATCTTGTTTTTCATACCGTACATCATTAACTGTGGAACCAATTGCTAAAGAATCCTGGAAAAGCAAAAAGTTTAGATGTGTGCAAAAGGCTTTAGGAGCATTCATTGGGAAACAGACCTATTGGTGACTAGTAAAAACAATGGTCCAGAAACAACACCTACCTCAGGAAATCCTTAAACTACCTTGAGCTAGGTACATCATACACAGGGCTTGAGTGCCAAAATTGTTTCGGAAACCAAATTTCAACTAACCCATTTATTTCCCATGAGTCCTTGGGCATTTCTATACTGCTCAGTGAAATGGGATGTGGATTAGTAAATGCTGAACTGAGACAGTAAATTTAGGGTGCCCCATGTACCAGATCTGAAAACAGGATAGCTGTGGTCACGTGAGCAATAAAATCAGCAGCTCTTTTAACACAACAAGAAAATTATACACACAAAGCCCCAGTGGAAATCAATACAGGAAAGTAATGTTCACCTACCTTGTATCTTAGTAGCACATGGTACCCAACACTATTGTCCACACGATTCTCACCACAGAGAGGTTCAATAAACTGAAATTGTGGTGTACTAAATTCCACTGAAAAGCTGTATAAACATTTTCCTAAATCAAAGCATGTGAGGTTGGAGTTTATTTAGCACCACCACAAAAAAAAAAAAAAAAGTATGGGATTGGTTCATATAAATCACATATACAGTGTGTGCACAAAGGGTCATGCAGAATGTGTAATGCACTTGAACATCTGCCTTTGTCATCAAGTCTCTTTGAAACTAAGCATGTGTGGCAATTTTTTGATAAGCCAGAAATAAGGATTTGATTCAAAATTTTCTGAAGTTAGCAGAAAGAACGTGTTAATTTCAGCAAACTTCAGAACAATATGCTTTTGGGAAGCCTGATGAACAGGTATTCCTTTCAGAAAGGAATAACAATGGTTAAAGGAGAATAAAAAAAAACAGTGGGGAAGAGGCAGGTGGGTATTTCATCAGATCTTCCTTGCCGAGGGTAAAGGGTATATCAGTATAAAGTAACAAATTCTACAGTCACTCTGGATTTCTAAATCTTTTTCTACAGCAACTTTCTGGGAGCTTCCTAGGGCCTTGAGCATGCCAATAGTGAATAATGTTTTCTCCTACAAGAATGGCTACAGCTAGTATGCAGACAAACATGTAATTGATGATTATTTTCTTTGGTATTGTGATACCACGTAGAGACTTTACCACCTTGGTGCTACTGTGGTAGACAATGTACAAATATAACAGCTCCAAACAACTTACAAGCACATGTAAATTAATTACATCTTCACGAAAGATGGTGAATTTCATGGTAATTGATATGTCAGCCTCCTGATAATTGACTCCCTGACTGTTTTACAAAGTAACACTTGCTTTTGAAGTGCTCACTTGAAAAACATGTTGGCAGTAAAGATTCTCTTCAAAACTGAACAGCAGTTGTAAACGACATCCTTTTTAACAATATCAAAATTAAAAAGAAGCAAAAAGAAAACAACCTAGAAGGAACATATGTTCAGTTGAAACTCCATTCAGTTAACACACAATATCCCTTTAAAAATAAAAGAGCTTCTTAGCTAGTTACAGATTTTTGTCTTTAAAATGAAAAGAAGTGTTAGCAACTAATAAAATATCCATTCTGAAGTCAAGACTGTGTGTATGTCTGAGATAATTTGGAAGGAAATAAAGCAAACAGTAATTGAAAAAAACTCCTCACTTTATCAAAAATAATTTTCCTACAGCTGAAAGAAAACCATTTCTAAAGAGTGAAAAATCTCCCTTTAATTTTATTGTAAACTTTTTTCTTAACATTTTGATCTTTCCAGTCACAAGCAGCACTCTTTTAAAAATCCTTACATACTAATGCTTCTAACGCTGACAATAAAGCTGGAAAAGTATTTTGGAGCAATGTAGCTCATACACAATGTCAACAAATAGGCACACACACAACAGTACTTCAGGCATTGCTCAGATAGCATCCTACTGATTCTGCAATGGTCTCCTGTCCCAGTATTTGCTACAGAAATGAAATAATTGTGAGACTTTTGAGGTAAACACAGGAGACAGTTAACATCTTTAACAACTTTCTCATTCAGCCACATGGTGGGGGCGTAGCTTTGGGGATGCTGATTTTTTCTAACACACTATTGTTATTTTAACTGTTAGGATCTTTTAGAACGGAGTTTTGTCAGTTGCCCCAAACAGAAAAGACATTTGATGATTTTTAAAAAGACATCAGCTGGAGACACACTAACTGAATAATTGAAAATGCTGTAGTGACTTTCAGAAGAAAACATTAAGTTAAAAATATTCAACTTGAAAGAAAACCAGTGAAGAGTCTAATCTGACCTTCTGAAGACTCTGCTTCCCTGTCCTTGTCTCAAGCCTGTGCCGTGGTGCTCTTCCATCTCCCATAGTGTTCCTCAGTACAGCTGAGATCTGCATAAAACCCAGAATTATCCCTCGCCATTCCCTTCCCCTCAGTGCTTTTCCCTCACCCCCTACATTTAGGGACACAAAAGCTTTTCCATGTTTTTTTCCCCTTTTTCAGCTATCGTGTTTCAGACTGACTTAGAGTGAAGGAAACATTCCTTGTTGATAAGGTTGCAGAAAGTGGTATTACAGCATGAGTCATGTTTGTGAAGGTACACATTGTACACCTTGACCAAAGGCTACATCATAAGGAGACGTGGCAAAGTAATAAACTATTGTTACCTGATAAAGCCAATTTAGATATTTTCTTTACAGCAGACCTGCAGCCTGCTGCAACTGTATCTTGACTGAAGAGCTGTTTTTTTCATTTCATGTAACATGATATCCATGAAGCCCAAGACTTCAAGATGACAACTGTGTATGTTAGACTGCCATCATTTTCTCCTGAATAGAAAACTTAACTAGAATAAAGAAGATCACTCAAGACAGAAAAGTCACTGTTAAGGTGAAATACCCAGAGGTATTTTGATTTAGCCTAAGATGGTGATTTATTACATGATTTGTGTTAGTGTTTAAGGTAATAGATTCTCCAAGTCTCTCTAATCATGATGCCACTTAAATGTTCACATTATAAATGTTTTAAAAATTTCTTTGTGAAACTGTCTGTTCTTAATTCAAAATAAATAAATATGCATTTGTAGCTTGACAAATGCCTGGCAGCTTTCTTATGGTGTAATCAAGACATCTGGGAGAATCTCCACTGGTGTGAATCAAGTCAGCTGTTTGGAGACAAGTGGGAGCAGCACCAATTGAAGCACTTGGTCTGCTGCTGTGTGCAGTTTGCCCTGACCATCCCCACCCCTGTGCCTTACACTCTGCACAAACACTTACAACCAACTTAAAAAACCACATTTTTGATTCATGGCAACGAAACACATTTGCTGTGTATATTTTCTCTCGGCATGGAAGTCTGTGATAGCTTATTTCTGCATATTTCTGTACATTCTGGTGTACATTCCTGTATGTACCCCTGTGTGTGAGTTGTGTTTGTGTGCCCACCCCTCAGCACTGTGCAGGGAAGGGCGCCCATGGGGTTGGGTGCAATCCTCTGTACGTGTGAATAGCTGTGGGGTATCCATCTCCCTGCACTGTGTTACTGAGGTACTGGGTGTGTGGGAGCCCAGTGTGTGTGTGTGGGGGGGTGTGTGCAAGTGTGTGGGGATGGGGGACGTGGTATGTGAAGCCCGTGCCAGGTGTGTGTGTGTGT